>VDFB02107777.1:0-19480 GCA_007258455.2 Sequoia sempervirens | reverse complement strand
GAACTATCAACATGATATTTTACCTTATAAATATATTTGACATCAATCACATGTTTACCTTTTGAAGGATGAACTAATTTCCATATAGTATTTTTGATAATTGGATCCATTTCTTCATTCATAACATCAATCTATATTTTCTAGTTCAATTCTTCTTCATACACATATGGTTCAACATTAACTTGACTAAGTAAAGTAAAATTAATAGCTTGGTTCACATTCTAAGTACTTCTCTCATTAACTTCAATTAAGATTATTAACTTTCTTGAAGAACTTGGACTTGATACTAGACTTGCACTAGGATTGGATGAAGAACGCTTTGAGGAAGAAGAAAAATTAGATTTGTGTTATCAATAGAAATTGATGGACTTAAGCTTGGAAAACTTGAATTTGCACTACTACTATAGCTTGAAATTGCACTTAAGTTTGTGGGGAGAGGAGGAACATTACCATTTCTATGGAACTATAATTATTAATATTTTTATTATATACTTTCTTGCCACTACCACACTCCTTCATTTAGAACCACATCTTGACCAAAAATCAATTTCTTTGTGACTAGATTAAAAAAATTATACCATTTAGCAACATTAGAATATCCCACAAGATACAAAGTTGAGATTTTTAATGGAACTTTTTTTTTCTAAATTACAATATATTTATAATTTTGACAACCAAACACATAAAAAATGAGCCAAATAAAAATTATGATCACTTCAAGCTTCCTTTAGAGTGATGTTTTCCACCCATATTATTGATTCAATATGCAGGCTACTATCTCCACTACCTTTTCCCAATAAAAAATTCTAAGGTTCATTGACTAGTGTTTTTGAAAAGGAAAAAATAGGTTTTACAGGGACCTGAAACCACAAAGTTTAAACATACAAACATAGAGCAAAAAAGTCCAAGAGAACAGACAGCTGTCCCAAAAAGAAACAACAGCAACAAAGAGACAACAGGGTCCAAAAAAAGAATGCCAAAAAGCCAGAGAAGACAACAACAGCACTACTCCATGAAGTTCAAAAACTCCTCGGCTTCCTTCTCAACTTCACTCATTTCCTGAATTCCCTGCTTGAGGATTTGAACCATATGTGTAGAAGCAGGGACCTTCCTCTTTGTGTTAGCCTAGGTGTGAGTCGAAATCCCTTCAACAACATTTCTACTACAACCTCTGCCCGCATCCAAGTCCACGACCAACGAGCCCTTTTGATTTTTTTCCAACTTTTCCACCATCGCATTAATGATAATGGCGTTATGCCTGGAAATTTTATGATTATGCGCCATGGTGGCCCTGATATTTTGGCCAATCTTGGACATATTGCTCTCCAGTCTAGATAATCTATCTTCTTGCAACTGTTGTCTTTTCTCCATTAAGGGGGTGTTCTGTCCATCATTCTCCTTACGGCTCCAGCTCACCTTCTGCTCCAACTCCATGACTCTGTTGCTGAGATCTATATTACAGCCATTCAAATCATAGACTTCCTTATGGGCCCACTTAAGAACAGTGAAAAGGCCATCAGCACTTTTTTCCACCATACTCATTATGTCATCAGACCTAAAGTTATTCGGGGCAGAATTAATTTCATCCTAATTAGGGGGTCTTTTAGGGGCATTCACAAATCTTCCAGACGCAAGGGCACTAGGGACCGATTCATTGCTAACCATAGGATTTTCAGTATGAATTTTAAAAAATTCCCATAGTACGAAACCAATTTCGTAATTGAGGCACCAATAAACTCAGAAACCAAACCCGGGGTAGGGCAACCAGGCGAAGGCTGGGGATTAAGACAAGACAGCGGAGCAGAACCCAGCTTAGGAAAACCATGCAAAGGCTGGGGATTAAGACAAGAAGGCATAGCAGAACCCTCAAGGACATTCTGGCAAGAAAGAGACTGAGGGTCAGTGGTTTTAGTACTAGCATGAACAAAAACAAAAGGGGCCAAAGGATCATTCTCCCTGCTACTTTCCGTATCCTCATCGTCCAACTCCCCATCAGCAACATTTTTAGGCAGAGCGGGTAAACTTTGGAAATGCTCAAAGATGAGCCTGACAAGACCAGGGTGAATAATAGAAATCTGCCTAGGGTTTCTTTCAACATCATCAAGGCAATTCTTCAGAGAAGAGAATAAATAAAAAGGCAAAGAAATACGAACCTTGTCACGAAAGTGGTTCAAAATGGAAAAGTGATAAACATATGCCCTGGTGAAGCATCCATCAACCGTGATGTACTTCATGATGACTCTCAAAACTTTCCTCTAGATCAATTTAATGGACTCCAAGTTCATTGACTAGTGTTAGTGTAAATAGTGTCATTAAATAACTAGTTAGTTGTAATCACATTCTAGTTTTACCTATTACATTTTCTTAAGTTAAGCTATTTAGATTTTTATCCACCTCATATGGTTGAGACATGTGTCCTCACTTTGTGAGACACCTCTTGCATGGTCACTTACCACTCACAAGAACACTTGTCAAGTGAGTTAACAAGTGTTCCATCATTGGAGGGGTAGTCAATCATTGTGCTTGACTTTCCCAACTTCACCACCTTTCCTATATAAGCAAGGTTACATTGTACATTCTACTAAATCTTTTACCATCTCTTGATAATATCAATTAGGCTTATCTATGTGCATATATTTTTTGGAAGTCTCTCAGATTTTTCTTTATAATTTTGGAAATCATAACATGATATCAAAGCCATGCAAGAAAAAATATTCTCGAAATACTGCACCTATCCTACTCAATAGTTATTTTTCTTTGGAAGATTTCATTTTAGTTTGTAGGTTATTTGAGGGTTTCATGAAATTTTCTTATGGATTTGTTTATATATCTTAATCAAGATTTGTGTCCACTCTGATCATCTGCGCTAGTCCACTTCTAAGGAAATATAATATCCTTTGCACACTATTAGATTTAGCTATGTGAATGGTGGCTTGGTTGCTAAGATGATCACACTTTCTATTCATTTTGAGTTGTGGGGATCCTTGGCATTAAAAGATCTAAATCTAAAGCTCTTACACTACACTAAAACTAAAACTAAAACAATATCAAAATCATCAACAGAAAATAAGAAGATTGTAACATTATTCAACTATATATGTAAATTTGTTACATTAATCTCTATATATAAGAGATTTAGACAATAACTAAAAAATTAAAAAAACTCAATAAATAGGAAGATTGAAAAAACAAAGCTAAATAAAGAAAGATGTCAAAGCATCGAATAGGTTTTAAAGCAAATGACTAAATCAAAAATATTTTGAGCTAATCCATTGACCATGCTTTCTTTAATCTCCCTTGGATGGGAAATGAGATGAGGCCCAACTGATTTATCAAGGAAATAAAACAAGTGGTAGGTGGAGTCGTGGTAAATATATCACCAACTTACTCAGATGTAGGGAAAAAATGCAATTCCACTATTTCATTTTGAACCAAGTCACATATAAAATAATTTCTAACTTAAATGTACTTTGATCTAGCATGAAACACAAGATTTTTGGTCATTGCAATGGTACTATTGTTATCAAAGTAAAAAGTGGTTGGATGTTCCTAAACCAAATGTAGATCATCTTGATGAACTTGGAGAAATTGGTGAACTTGGGCTTGAACTTCCACTTGATCTTTTGGGGAGAGGAATAACTTGATCATCTTCAATACTCATAATTAGTGGTGTAGTTTGTTGAACTTCTTTTTTCCATTACCATACTCCCCCTTCATTGAAAACCATGTTTGTCCACTAACAATCCATTGTTTTGTGTCAGAGTTGTAAAATCTATATCCTTTAGTTACATCTAAGTATCCAATGAATATACAAAGTTGGTATTTTGCATCCAACTTCTTCAACTTTTGAACTGGAACATTGTAGAGAAGGGGGATTCACTACTCCCAAGTCTCTAGGAAACCAAATATCCTAAAGGGAGTGAACTTCCCTAAACTACCTCAAAATACCTAATAAGTTGCAAAGGAAGGGAAAACCAAATTCTATTTTCTTTATGCTTTATCACAAAAAATTTCTAGATATGGGTGAGTAGACTAAAGAGGTCTTAGACTACAGACTGATTAGATCTTTGCTAGATGACAAAAATGTATGAGTTGTACTTCAACACGCCACACTGGAGTCTTAGACGCACATTAGCATCTCATTCGAATAGAGGGTTGAGTCTATAGAGTAAAACACATCAGATTTTCTAACAAACCAAGAGTTCAGGTTTGGCAATTTAATAGAAACATGTGGAAATGTAGGAAAAAACAAGAAGAATACTTTAACTTATAAACTATTTTAATTTGATGAAATGACAAGGAAGAAAGAAGAAGAATATTCCTCCATCAGGGAACATTGGAGGCGTTATGGTTTTCTGCCACCCGACAAAAGTAATGTCCTTCAAACTTTGACCACCCAAGAACAAAATTTTACCTCAAAATTAGCTATTTTGAACTTCATTCCTTCATTCTATCAACACATTCTCACTCCCCCTAGCTTCTACCACTTCACTCTCTTGCTCTCTTCACTTCACTTCTACACCATTTTGTTTCTCCAGCATTGTAGGTTGTCAAAGCTCTACTCCATAGGCATGGTGGTTTGTTCTTCTCCTTCCTCTCAAACCTTCGTGAGCTCACAGAAAGGGGGGTAATATTGGTTTATTTACTTATTTGCATTATCTTATAGAGTAGCATATAGGTTTTTTTTCTAGTCTACTATCTTGTGTCTATTCTCTCTATTGCTTTATCACTTTTCTACATCATGAGGTCTATCAGTTGTCCATGCAGGTGGAAACACCAATTTATGAGGGTTTGACTGAGGCAAACATCAAAACATAGTCACAATATTTTTTTGTTACTATGTGTGTAGGTGCAATTTGATCATGAGGAGCTTGTTAGAGAACTAAACCTTCAATTGATTGGCATTCTTCTTCTTTCCTCCTCATCATTTCATCATTAAGATAGTTTATAAGTTAAAGTATTCTTCTTGTTTTTTTTTGCATTTCCATGTGTTTTTGTTGAATTGTCAAACCTAAACTCTAGGTTTGTCAACAAATCTAATGTGTTTCACTCTATAGACTCAACTCTCTATTTGAATGAGATGCCAACGTGTGTCTGAGGCTTCAGTGTGGTGTGTTGAAGTCCAACACATGCATTTTATTCCTCTAGAAAAGAGTCAGTCAGTCAGTAGTCTAATACCTCTATGGTTTGCTTACCCATGTCTACAAAACTTCTGTGATAAAGCACAAAGAAAATAGAATTTAGTTTCTCCTTCCATTTTAGCTTATTAGGTAGTCTGATTTATTTTAGGGCAGTTCACTCCCTTTAGGCTCTTTTGTTTCCTAGATACTTGGGAGTGATGAATCCCCCTTCTCTACAGTGTTCTAGTTCATAAGTGGAAGAAGTTGGATGTAAAATCCCAACTTTGTATATTCGTTGGATACTTAGATGCAACTCAAGGATATAGATTTTACAACCCTGGTCAACACAAAGAAATGGATTGTTAGTCTAGATGTGGTTTTTGATGAAAGGAGAATATGGAAATGGAGAAAAGAAGTTCAACAAACTACACCACTAATCATGAGTATTGAAGATGATCAAGTTTCTCCTCTCCCCACAAGCTCAAGTGGAAGTTCATGCCCAAGTTCACCAATTTCACCAAGTTCATCAAGATGATCTACATTTGGTTTAGGAACATCTAACTACTCTTTACTATGATAAAAATAGTACCATTGAAATGACCAAAAACCATTTGTTTCACGCTATATTGAAGCACATTGAGATTAGACATCATTTTATACGTGACTTGGTTCAATATAATTTAGTGGAATTGCAGTTTTTCCCTACATCTGAGCAAGTTGCTAAAATATTTACCACCACACTAATTACCACCTATTTTATTTCCTTGATAAATCTACATATATATATTTGAACAATATTAGTATTATTATTTTATGCTGATGATTTTGATATTGTTTTAATTTCAATTTTAGTGTAGTGTAAGAGATTTATATTTAAATCTTTCAATGCCAAGGATCCACATACCTCAAAATGAATAGAAAGTGTGATTAGCTTAGCAACCAAGCCACCATTCACATAACTAAATCTAATAGTGTACAAAGGATATTATATTTCCACATAGCACAAATGAGCAAATTCGACACAAATTTCAATTAAGATATATAAACAAATCCATAAGAAAATGTCAAGAAGCCCTCAAATAACCTACAAACTCAAATGAAATCTTCCAAAGAAAAAGAAATATTCAGTAGGATAGGTGCAGTATTTTGAGAATATTTTTTATTGCATGGCTCAGATTATGTCATGTTATGATTTACAAGATCATAAATTATCTAAGATCTACTTCCAAAAAATACATGCACACAAATAAGCCTAATTGATATTATCAAGAGATGGTAAAATATTTTAGTAGAATGTGCAATGTAACCTTGCTTATATAGGCAAGGTGGTAAAATTGGGAAAGTCAAGCACAATGACTAAATACCCCTATGAGCACCAATAAAATCTGCATACATTCTAAACTCCATGACAAAGGTTAATTCATGCAAATTTACTAAATGCTCCTATGAGATAATGCACCATACTTCACAATCAAAATGACCAAATGAACTAATTGAAAGTATCAAAGAAGCACAAATGCATACCTATCCCATAGTGGATTGGTGTCACTTTTTGTGAAAAGTGACCCTTTCCCAACCCTTAAAAAATCAATGTTGCAAATGATAATGGGAAAAATTAGCTCTCAATATGCAGAGAGTAACTTTGCATGAAGATTGTGGATGCTAAAATGAGAAATGAGACCTCCAATTTATAGAATATCAAGTTGGAAGAATGCCCAAAAGAGAGCAAAGTGGGACAAAGATTCAACCAATACGAAGGAGCCACTTGTCTAAATGTGAGTGGATGGAGGATGTGCAAGTTTGGTCAATGTTCCAATAAATGAGATTAGTTGGCCTTTTCAAATTTCAAATTTGGCTTGTTGGAGGGAGAAAAAGGACTTAAATGCCAAGTGGGCGACATGTCAGAGGGGAGTTAATGCCATGTTGGAAGGGACAGGTCAACTTGATTTGAATTCAAATTTGAGAGAATATTCTCCAAAGATGCCTCGTTTAGGGAAAATGAGGATTTAATAAATTAATTAAAATCCTTTATTTGTGCAAGTGGGAAAATCTAGAGAATGTGACATGCATTAGATTAGATTTAATCCTGATTTAATTAATTTAAAAGAGGATTAGATGATTTGACTCATTTGACTTAGATGTAAGGATTAAACTAAATCAAAAGGAGATGAAAGATGATTTTAGATTTGTGGATGTCAAAATCTGAAAATGGTTAAAAAAACTAGCATACACAAGCATGGTTAGCATATTTAAGCAAAAGAAACCTTCAACATCCATATGAGATAATGTAACATGCTTTTTTTTAAATGTCATAAATAACAAGATAACCAAAACATCTATAGAAAAACATGAAGCATATCTATCCCATATTGGATTGGTGCTATTGTGGAAAATAGCCTTTTCCCAACCCTTGATAATGTCAATGATGATGATGCAATGGACAAAATCAATTCTCAAATGAAGAGAGTGACTTTGCATGAGCTTTGTGGATGATTTTGTTGAAGGATGAATCCTCTATTTAAAGATTCTTAAGTTGGAAGAATGCTTATGAGAGAGCAATGTGGGATAAATATTTGGCCAATGAGATGAGGCCACTTGTCATCTTGTGATAGGATGAGGAATGAGCACATTTTGGTTAATGTGCCAAAGAAAGGGAGATTTAAATTTGAATTTGTGAATTAAATGTTGAGAGGGGGACATGAAAGAGAGAATTTATTGCAATGTTGGAAGGGACAAGTCAACTTGTCATCATTTTCAAACTTGAGGGAATATTCTATTTTCTATGCCAAGTTGAAAGAAAATAAGGATTTTAATAAATCAATAAATTGATTTATTTGTGCAAGTGGGAGAAGCTAGAGGATGTTATGGATAATTAGATTAGGTTAATCAGGGTTAGATTAACTAATGATGATTAGATGCTTTGACCCCTTTGACTTCAATATTTTGATTTATTTAAATCAAAAAGGGATGAAAGGTGATTTCAGACTTAATTAAATAAAGGATTGATTTATTTAATGAGGGTGATGTTGGGATCAAGTTTATTTATTTAATTTAAATTGATGACTTTAGGAGATTGATAAATAAACTTGATTTATTTAATGAATGGATGAATATGACCTAATCAAATGCATGATGTTAATTTTGTGTGTCTACATTTTGCCTCTCTTTGAAGCAATGTATTTGCTGCGTTGGTTCAAAGAATAAACTTGCCGCGATCAAAAATTTTTAAAAAAAAAAAATTGATGCCCCAGCGGAAAGTACACTAGTACATTGCCCCCTCGAGAGATCGAGCGAAAAGATTCAATTTGAGGGTCGATCTCGCGATAAAGAGGTTCAAAATGGATGGTTATGGATGATGATGTAAATGAGATGGTTTTAAGATGCTTAGAATAACAAATCTATATTATCTTAAACAACTTAAATGATGATATGATGTGATGATGGATGAGATGGATGATGTGATACGCTATGATTATGCAATGGATGATTTATGTAGATGATTAGACTAACAGATCTATATTATGATGATGAAAATGTATGTGAGATGATGTGCAAAATGATAATGGTTTGTGGATGCAGGATGGATGCATGATGGATGCATTGGCGATGTTATGTTAGCGCGGAGATGAGATGATGACAAGAGGATCCAACAAGCCCATGATTTGACGAGACTTTATTAGAGATAATGATGATAGATGATGATGATTTGCTTATCAAGGATTGGGATTTTAAAAGAGCTACTTACCTTATGTTTGATAACACACATAGATATGATGCATCAAGGTATAAAGAACCAGGATGGTGTTGTACCTAGTGCGATGGACTTCGACTTGAAAAAAAGATAGGAGTATTCTTGTTCACACTTGACATACGGAACCCTTGCTAGGACATACCTAACAAAGCAAGTATTCACCAAGTTATTTTACAAGAACGTCCAACAAGCATAGCAGACAAAAGGATAATGATCGTTTGCCCCATTCCTATCTCTCTAAATCCTTCGATCAGATATCATCGAGAGGTCCTTGGAATGAGCGCAATAAGATAAATCGAAAGAAAAGATCAAGTACGCAAACAAGCCAATGTTCTTCATATCGCTAGCCAAAAGGATGTGTTTTGATAGGATAAGGATCCAGGGTGATATCCAAAATGATGCCCATTGTCAGAACGATATATCCTAAGACATGCATTGTATAGGATGATGATGGTTTAATAAGTTGATTGATAGGCTATTGATATAAGGTGATTGACATCAAGAGTTTAAACGTTTGTTGTTTGCTTTTGATTTTATGATTGAAGATTGATTTTGCATATTGTGATTGTTTCGTTTGTTTTGCCAAAGGATGAAGGTGATGATCAATTTATTATGGATGATTGATTATTGCGGGTGCAAGCAAAATGAGACGATGGATTTTTTCAAATATTTGGATGTTTTGACATTTTGAAATGTTTTGAGGCTGTTTTTGGTGTTTTTGAGATTTTACAAATGTTTTGATTTTTGATTTTTTTGTGAATGATTTAGGGTTTTCTTATATTTTATGAATGTTTTTGGATTTTGATGTTTTTTTTAATGTTTTTGGATTTTGATGTTTTTTCGAATGTTTTTGGATTTTGATGTTTTGGTGCTTTTGGATTTTTCTCATGATTTTGACAATTTCAATATGAATATGTGTGATGATATCAATGCTTCGTTTAGGACTTTATTGAAGACCAAGCTAAGGTTGACTAATGGAATTGATGGATTGATGATGATGATAACATTGTCGAGGATACACAACAATGCAAGGATTTGATTGATCAGGATTGATGATGATAACATTGTTGACGATGCACAACAATGCTAGGATAGTGTTAAGCAACACAAGGATTGAGATGTCAATCAGATTGATGATCATAACATTGTTGAGGATACACAACAATGCACATATAGTGTTAAGCAACACAAGGATCAGGAAGGATATTCCAATATTATGGATTGATTGGATTTAATTGATCAGGATTGATGATGCATAGTTTGGAACAAAAGATGTTTGGATGATTTGATGTGACGTTTGAAATGTGAATTAGATGCAACTGATAATGATTACTTGGATTGATGTTCGATGAAAGATGAAGCCTGATAAGGAACATCTTCTTGTCAAAATATGCCATGGGCTAGTGATTTGGATTTTTTTCTCATAAGTGGTTTGACCAATTTGATTTTACATTTTCCAATGTTCGGATCGCCACATAAGTTGGAAGATATAGATCAAGGTTTATTCCTGAAGCGAGATCTAAATATCTACCCCCAATGTCTAGCAATGTATGGAATGCCATTAGATGGATGCAAAGGATGCCAAGGATTATCCTATGATAAGATAAGGTGTTTGGATAACGAATGCTCATTTGGATAATGCTTCATTGCTCATATAATGCTGGATAGGATAGGACCAATGAAAATGACCCATGTCAAGATGTTTACCATAAGCAAGTGTAACGTGTGCCCCAAAATTTTATCAAGATCGAGATAATCTGGACTATGGTAGCAGATGGATGGAAATGGATTGGGTAAATGGTTCATTGATAGATGGATTTATTATGGATGAGATGGATGGAATGTTGGATTTATTAAAGATGGGATGAGATGCTTCCTCCTGAAGTGGCGCACGCAAATGATTGATTCTACACATGACGCCTATTTGCCAAGTTTTCATCATGGTCTTGCCCAAAGCGCCGCCCATGTGGTTTTCACTAGAGGACGATTTTTTTCTCTTTACTGTTTTCAATCCTTTTTCTTATTTTTTTTGGATTTTCATATTTTTTGATTTTTTTGTATTTTTCTAAAATATTTTTACCTTATACTGACTCACAAGGTGTTCCTGATGTAGACGCTTTTGTCATAATGTGTCATCAGTATCCTGCCTGAAGAAGTTGCTTTGCTAAGATACATGCACTTGAATGCAACTTTTGAGATTTTTGATCTGCTTCGTTGATACTGGGGTTAACTCTATTTCTATGCATACTGTTGTGCCCTTAGCACACACACCCCGTTTGGAACGGGGACCCTCTTTTCTTTCACCTTGTCAGTTCATTTTTGTCGCCGCCTCATTTTGCGTGCCCCACTTTTTGGTGTTCTAGATGGTCAATGTTGCTTTAAAGTCCTACCATAAGTTGACTGTGCCTTCCCCTTTTAATTTTGTCGTGTTTTGGGGCTTAGTGGAGTCCCCTTGGCAGTTTGACCCTGCCAATGGCCTCAGGCCCTGCCGGCCTCAACCATTCGGGCTTCCCTTGCCAGGTTTCCCTGTGGTGCCTGCCGTTCCTAACGACGCTCGGTTCGCATCCTCCCGGCACCCAGGGTCTGAATTCCCGGTCTCCGTTTGCAATCCGTAGAAAATCTCGATGTGGCCGTTTAACCATCTAGGCCCCTGACCCCAAAGTTCTGCTCCCGGGGTTCCGGGAGTGTCTTGCCATCCCAGACGGCGAACCTCTGGTGGCATCCTGCCTTCTGGGACCCACCACCATGTTTACCTTCTGGGGGTTTGTAGGAAATGCTCATCTGTCAAAGTGTTCCGGGCCTGATCTTCTAGAATTCCATGATGGCTCCACCATCTCCAACGGCCGATCTTTGGCGGAACTCCACCCTCTGGGCCCCGACTCTCTCTCCGCCGCCGCTGACCCAACAGAGCCAAAATCCTTAAACGGCCACTATCCTGCACCCCCCTGGCTGTCGGACCCTGGGTCTCCCATAGCCATTGCCGACATTCAAATTCACTAACTTTTCTCTCACCGTACCTACATTTAATGGGGTCATTAATGGCGATTAGGGGTATAAAAGACCCACTTGAGCCTGTCATTATCACTTGACAGAGTTGCAGAGCGATTGGAGAACTTGCTAGAGGAGCCCACCGTCTTCGACACCTTCACACTTGTCGCTCTCACCATCACTTCATCGATCGTAGGTGGATCCCACATCTCCCCGCATCAATTGTTCAAGGTAGGTCCTCTGTTTTCCCTCCCGAGCATTATTTTTGTGATTTCTAAGGATTTAAATGAATAACAAACGTTAAGAAGGCATGAAGATGATAAAAAATGACATCGCGCACAAAACCCATGTGTTGAAAACTTAAAAAAACCTTTAAGGATGCACTCATCATGAATCTAAAACTCTTCCTCACCGCGGTCGTTCTTCGTACAGGGAGATCATCCCCTTCGGCCCCGGGACTTGCCTTGGCCATCCGTAATAAAATGATGAACCTTGCCGCCAACGGCAATTTCCTCCCTCGGGCCCGGGCTATTGGACTTCCTCGATCGAAACTCACCCTCGATGCCGCCATGTAAAAATAGTGAACTCTTGATGCCTCTCCAAGCTCTGGGGTCCGCCCTTCTCCTCGTCATGGGCATTTCATATTTGATCAGGTGCCTTTTGAGTTTGTGGATCTCGCCCTCTAGAGTTCCTCTCAGTTTCTGCCATGTCTGCCTCCAAGTTTCTGGCAGAGCCCCGCCATTCGGGCCCTGGGCCTTCATTCTCTGATTGGAGTCTCGGCTGAACTCAAAACATCCTTATCTGCTCTGGGCTCCTAGCACCGAGTCTTCGTGCTTCCTTACCCGTCATCCTGAGGAGAACTTCTCACCCACCCCTCTAGGCTCTGGGCTCCGCCCTTCTATCTGCTGTGTGGTTGAAAACAAGGTTGAACGGTGGCCCCCTCTGTCGGGTCCAGTCTTGGCCCTGGCTGTCAGCGTAACTTCACATTTCGACATAACCTTTCACCGACCCCCCCTTTTTTCCCTGATGTCCTTTTGACCTCCAAGCCCCAGACTGTCGTTCGCTGCCTAAACGTCAAATGAACTCGAAATGCCCTCATTTCTGTGAGCTTCACCCCCCGGGAGCAATGTCGTCATCCGCCATCCTGGGGGAAATCCTCGCCTGTCCTTTTTCCCATTGAACTCTGCCTTCTCGCTCACCGCCGAACTTAGAAAGTGAAATTGAAGTGGCGGACACCTGCGCTGGGTCTAGTCTTGCCCCCGATAGTTGGCAAGACCTACAGATCTCACCGGAACTTTACCCCGCCAGGCCCTAATTGTCGGGCCGCCCCTTCTAGGCTTCCGTCCTGCGTTCGCCATCACAAATATCGAAAGGTGCGCGCCTTCGCGGTACCACAAGCCCGAAGCTGAAAGGTGAAGTTACACTGGTGGTCGCCCTACGGCCTACCGGACCCCGGACCCCGAAGTTCCGTCTCTGAAATTCCGTTTTTAGTTTGTTGTTCCAAACTGCCATCTCCAGGCGACTCTCTGGCCTAGGACTTCGGGATTCTCCTAAACCAATCCAAACGAGCCCAAATCTGAAATCTAACTTCGACCCACATGCTTAATTTCATTCCTCTTCATTACGAACCTCTCATAGTGCTAAAATATTACCGAAGAGAATCTCTAGGAGCCCTCCGCCCTTTTTTCCCTTCCAAACAGCATTCCTGTCAGGGAAATCTGGCAGTCCAGGCCTAAGCTATTCAAATGCCCTTAATCAAAGATCGATGACATTAGGAAATAAAGATCATGTTATGCTTAATAGATGGATTGTTGAAAATGGATGTTACCTTTAGGATTTCATCTAACATGAATGCTTCTGTGATCTATTGTGTTGAATACACCTTTGCTTGCAAGCTATATGGAATCGAGTGCGGGACCTTCAGTGGCACCCGTCGAGAAGGACAAAGGGAAAAAGTCAGGCAAAACTCCTCGAGGGAAAGAGGACAAGGACCAGATGAAGTACCAATTCCAGGGCGAGCCTCTACACTCAAAAGTCACTACAAATTGGAAGGAGATCACTGATACCAACATAGGCCACGTCAATATTGACGAATTCACACAAAGGGTCAGGGTCAATCCAATGACCAAAAATGCAAGGTTGATAAGGCAAAGCGGAATTGCAAAGGCTGCTAGATTCCCTCCATCCCTTGTGGCCCCCGAGTTGGTCATGGCTTGTCGGGAGGCATATCAAGCTGACACAAGAACAATCATTGATAGAGAGGGCAACATTCTTGTCGATATGTCAACTGAAGGGATCACAAAAACCTTCCACATTCCCACATTTCAAGAAATAGAAGCGCCCAACATAGAAGAATGCCAAGCAGCATGGGACGATAATCCAACAGGATGTAAGAAGCTAATAAATCAACATTGGCTCAAAGAAAAGTGGGGCAGCACTGCGAAGGTTCCTCAAGAACTCTTCCGCAGTGACCTCCATGAAGATTACCATGACTTGGTCACCATGTTAAGCAGAGTTATGGGTCTTCCTACGGCCACCTACTTTCAGGAATGGATGGTGTACTTTGTTGAGCAGATTCTTCAAGGGAATGAGGATGTCACCACAAAGACTTCATTCTATTGGGGAGATATAATAAGCAACTGCTTCCATGAGTAATTCGTCAATGTGAAGAAGAACTCTAAATTTTATATGACTTCCTATCTTATCTATTCCTTGGCAGATCGAAGACAGTACAGCGGGTTGTTTGTGGCACCCAGTCAGGAGCAGGGGCAAAAAATCAAGGCATATGATAGGTATCCACAGCTCCAATACCAGAACTTCAAAAAGGAATACTGTAGAGTAAATGACACCTTCATTGGCTATATTATTAGGCTGATTGCCAGAGAATTTGAGAGGAGGGTCTCCCCTAGTGCCAGGGCACTTTTGAAGCAATATGTCTTCCTCTTCATCCAGTACCTAAAGTTCACGTACATCCATGCCCAGGGCTTCACTGAAAGGCCAAAAAGGTTGCCTCGGTACCCCAATTACTAGATCATCCTTCTGGAGCTTTCCTGGCAACTCCAACACATACAGGCAATCTTCAACAGCAAACACATAGCAGGGATTTCTTATCCCATGACTCTGGGCCAGGGCATGTATAGGCTGCAAACATCTCAGTGTGCTGGTAACTTCGAGAAAGAGCTAAAAGATTACCATTTCTACCTACACACTACTCGCCCGCGGATAGACCTGCATGGCCATGTCAGGAAGGCATTGGGACCAAGGTACACCCATCTACATCACATTGAAGACTTCTGGGAGAATTTTCGGGATGACAAAGAGGTACGAGCAAGGAACTATATGCGAATGACTATGCAGTTTTTAAGGAAGGTGCAGCCTTTCCCCATACCGAACCAAGTCGAGGAGGATGAGAGCACCATAATGCACCACAGGTACCCTATGGTCGCCAATTTTCTGATACCATCAATGGGATGAGCAGGAGGTCGATGACCTCGACACTATAACCAAGCCAGTCTTGGCTCGTACTAAAGAGTGGGTCGATGGGCAAGTGGCTCAATTAAAGCAGCAAGAAGTGATTTTGACTTACGAAAGGCTAAAAAGTGAGCCAAGTGCCATAGAGGATGCCGCTGCCACCACTTCTACCGGCGGAACCTCCAAGTCTCCTCTGCTCACCAGATCCAAGAAAAGAAAGGAGACAGAAATAGAACAGTCTCTAGACCCCAAGATCTATGCGAGGAAAGAAGCGGGAGGCTCACCCTCCAAAAGGCTCAAACAAGCGGGAAGCACCACAGAATAGCCCTCGACTTAGGAGGAGAAGGTGAAGGGTACGGATCAATTGGAACCTCTCTTGGCTCTCCCTTCCCCTGCTACTGCGCCACCTACCTCTCTGGCTATGGTTGTCACATACCCACCGACAGTGGACATTTCCGTCCATCTCGTCCCTTCACCTCTGCCCGAGTCTATAATAATTGTCGACTCCTCTTCTACCATGACCACGCCCCCTTCATCCACTGCCATGTCACCAACCACATCACTCCCTCTAGCAACTGTGATAGCACCTATTCCCATTTCCACCATGCCTGAGGCTTTCTCAAAACATATGCAGAATCTTCCCCCTAAGCTATCCCAGATCCTAATGGATCTCGCACTTCAAGTAGCCCTTGCACAAGCCCTTGCTACTGCTCAGCCTTCACAACTGTCGATAGGGCCGCCGGCTATGGAAGCCACCATGCTAATCTCTAAGGAGTGGGAGGAACGAGAACGAGAGGCCTCAGGGGCCTATGAGGAGGAGGCTGATGAGTATCACGAGCACCCAGAATATGAGCACCGAGTAATTAACAAGGTGGCCTATGAAGAAGAAGGAACTGGTTCCTCGGAGAGCGAGGACGAGGAAGGTAGCCCTAGTCGGAGGGTAATCATGCACGCCTTCGACGATGACCTTGAAGAAGAGCTGGTCCGGCAGCCAAAGGACACCAAATCATAGGAAGAAATGCCGCCCCTTGAAGAAGAAGAGCAACAGTAAGAAGACAAAACTGAGGGTGGGGCCCAAACTGTTGAGAGCATCGAAGTCGGGCAATTAGTAGAACATGTGCTCAATATTGAACATGCCAAGGAAAAGAAAGAGAAAGAGACGAGGGAGCAAGAAAGTCCCATACAGCAATTATCCACTGTGCTTCCTATCAAACGCCTCATGTTTGTCCAAGATTCTGATGAGGAGGATGGAGATGCTACCAAGTAGAAAGGAAAGTCCCCAGAGGAAAAGCGAGCAGAAGCCTTGGCCTTGACCTAGAAGGGTGAGGCTGGCCATGATTCACCTAAGGGGAAATTTATTGTGCCTAAATGGTTATAGAGGCAGCTCGAAAGAAAAACCCCTGTATTAAAAGACCCAAGGGCAAGATTAGAGGCCATCTTGGCTTGGACTCAAATCATGACAAAGAAGGAGAAGAAGCCCAAAGTCTGATCTAGGGTGACGATGGATGCGTCTGGGTCTCGAACAGTGCAAATAGCAACTCCTATGATTAGCCAAGCTAGGGTAAGTTACAACATCTCCACCATCGACTTGGGGACTGCCACTAGAGAGCAGAAAGTTGGGCACCTTGATGAGTTAGTGGCTACAGTGGTGCATTTGATAAAATAGGATAAGATCTCAAAGGATGAGCTCAAGACACAGGTCGTGGCCATAACAGATAACATACAAAAATGGTCTTCAGTGGACGACCTGCCTACCACATCCACAGCCGCACCCCAACTGCTATCCAAGGAGCAAATAGATAAGATGGAAAGAAGAAAGAACTTGGAAAAGACCACAGAGGACTGGTTTCGACAAGTCTCATATGTCAGAAACATGGGAATTAGCCGGGCTGTGCGAACAGCCAACAAGTTCTTAGATCTGTTACAGTCTCTGGAGGGAACGAGGAAGCTCTGCACCAACTTCCTTGCGACTTACAACTCCACCTTTCTGAGGATCGAATCTATCCTTCAGATGCCAGAAGCCACATGGGAAAAAGAGCTTGCATTTAAGAAAGATGATCACTGGCTGATGGATGTGTGGCAACAGGACTTTGACAACCGGAGGGAAAGGTTGGAATAAATCATGAGCAAGGTGGATCCGAACATTGAATGGATCAAAAAAATCAAGGCAGAGTGCACTCGTTATCTCAAGCTGATGACAGACTACGATATTCCCACAGTGCAAATGGATCTGGAGAAGATAAAGCCCTACTTCCAGGAGAAGATGAAGGACAGGATGGCTGGTGAAATCACAGTGGAATTCATGAGTTTTTCTACCCGTGCCTTCGATCAATCAAAGTTGTTCAGGGACCAGGGCACAAAGTATGATGAGGATTGGAAGAAGTTAGAAGATAACGCAAAAGAATGGAGCTACCAGGTGTTGTGATATGAAATCGTTGAAATAGACAAGCTCCAAGCAGTCATCCTCAAGTTCATAAAATACATAGCTTCTAAGAGGCAGGAGGACAGCCCAGCCAAAGATGAAGAACTTCCTGAAGAGTAGCTATAGTGAAACAGCAATTAGCTACAAGACAAATTTGCTACAGTGTTGTCACTAGATGACAAAACAGGGAAAATGCCAAAATATAATTTTGAATTGTTATATATTAGGGGTAGGTGATACCCTATTTTGTAATGAATTGGGGCCACACAATATGAATTGATCTTGGCCATTCATTAAATCTTTTGGGCACTATAAATAGGGCTCTTCTCTCATTTGCAAAGGGAGTTGAGTTGTTGTAAAGGCATGCTGTAGAAATTTATAAAGAAAAGGACATTGACTTGGTGTATTTTTTGAGTTTCTCACATGTTGCTTGATTCAATCTCCATTGTTAGATGTTGAACTTAGGTTTTATTGTTGTTCTAGTTAATTATTTCCTTGATTTGGTAGATTTTAGGAGTGTTGTCCTGTGATCATAAAAATTCCTGTTGTGTTGATAACTTCTTAGTCCATATTTTTTGTTGTTTGCTGATGGTAGATAGCTATGTAAAGTTAGCCTGGACTTGAATTTGAAGCTAATCCAAAACTTTCATCTTTGTTCATGCATGCATATGGTGAATGACAGACAAAACATTTGCAGACCTTAGAAGATAGCACAAATTCTATGAGACTACGAGATTTCTGGTTAAGTGGAATATTGTTTCAAGAAGCTGTCCATTGCAGGAACTCCATCATCACTATCCACAATTAGTTGCAGATCCAAGAACCTCCTCTCTTCCCTGCCCTTTTTTTATTTTTATTTAATGAGTAACTTATGCTAAGGTTCATTGCACATTGCAAAGCTAAATCAAATGATGAACATGGAGTTTACGAATGTTGTTTGAACCTACAGCAAAATACCTGATAACTTCCCTATCTTAAAAAACTCTATTTCAAGATCCAACTTCCCACACTTTGTATTACCTACGTAAGACCGCCTTGCACGATTCCAGAAAATCACATCAAACAAGTGAGATATTCCAAGCACTATCAAGACCTGACATTAGAGACCTTGGGATAATGTTCTGCAATTTGATTGTGGAATATTGTCTTTCAAGAGAGGTAGTGCACCTACGCACTGCCTTTGTTGAAAGGTGCATAAAAAATACATCAACAAAACTGGCGCTAGAAGGAGGGCTTGAAGTTGCAATACAAAGGCTAAAAGTTAAAAATGAAGCTGGATCAAATCAGATCATTCTCCTCGAAAATATTTCAAAGAGTTTTATGGTCAACACCAAATAAAGGAGAATTTAAAGAATTATAGCCCGCTACAAGGGCGAAGCGAGTTAAGGGAAGTAGCATTCCCTCTTCCTCTTCCTCCACTCCACCCACTTCCATTCCACCCTCACCTTCATTTGGCTACCCTTCATCTTCCACCCAACCATCTCAAACTACATTTGCACTTCCTATCTCCGGCAGCCAGGGGATTGCACCTCTCCCGGCCCTTCCAGCCTAGGGCATAGTCCAATCAGCAGTAGCCCAAGTGCAGCCCCAAATTGTTGTTCTATTGCGGATGCAGCCCCAACTTGATATTTTCCAATAGCAGATACCACCTCCGCCACCCTCCATGGCTTAGTTAGCACATAACCCTTCGCCCAAGAATCCGAAGGGCTTTTGTTCAAAGTTCCATCC
>VDFB02107776.1:0-11614 GCA_007258455.2 Sequoia sempervirens | reverse complement strand
TTTTATGACATTTAATATATATGTAAATATGAAAATACGAGCATGCAGATATACTCATATATATATATATATATAAATGTGAAAAATATAAGCATGTTTTGTTTCCTTCTTGGGGATATGACAGTCCCTCCCTCCCGAAAATTGCTTGTCCTCAAGCAACTTGGAGGTTTGAGTGATTGAGAATTTCTTTGCTCTCCCATGTAGAGTCTTCCTCTGGTAGGCCCTTCCGTTTTACCAGGAATTCTGGGATGCTTTTGTTTCTTAACCTCTTCTCTCTCCTATCAAGGATGGCTTCTGGTTCAAGGACCAATTTACCTTCATCGTTAAGGGAGGGTAATTCTTCATAAGGGCTCACTTGTTTGTCGAGCATTTTCTTCAATCTTGACACATGGAAGACGTTGTGAATGCGGCGGCTATTGTTGGGTAATTCTATGTCATAGGCTACTTCCCCCACTCTTCTCGTGATCTTGTAGTGCCCATAAAACCGAGGCCTAAGCTTCTCTGCTCCGTTGGACTTGATGGAAGATTGTTTGTAGGGTTGCAACCTTAGGAACACCAGATCTCTGACCTCCAAGGTTCTCTCTATACGATTTCTATTTGCATATAGCTTTCGCTGATTTTAGGCTTGGTGTAAATTGTTCTTCAAAGCGCTCAAAATGTCCATGCTCTCTTGCATAAAGTCTTTAGCTCGGGGTACTTGGCTTTCTTGGGTAATCAAGCTCCCAAACACGGTGGGCTCATATCCATACAATGCTTTGAAGGGGCTCATTTGGATGGACATGTGATATGTTGTGTTGTAACAATATTCTCCCAAATGCAACCATTTGATCCATGCGTTTTGTTGTCCCGTGACGTAATTCCTTAAGTAGCATTCTATCCATTTATTGACAATTTCGATTTGACCATTTGTCTAGGGATGGTAAGTAGTGCTTGGTGTCAGAGTAGTCCCTGATAATCAAAAGAGTTCTTGGCAAAATTTTCTCATGAACCAAACATCCCGATCACTGACAATATTTCTTGGGAGGCCATGGAGTTTAAAGATTCCCATGAAGAATACTTCTGCTACCTGGGGGGCCCTGTAATCCATGGATATGGCAAAGAAATGAGCATATTTGGTAAGTCGGTCGACCACCACATATATGCAATCCTTCCCTTGAGTTTTGGGTAATCTAGTGATAAAGTCCATAGAGATACTCTCCCACTTTTGATTAGGAATGGGTAAGGGTTGCAAGAGTCCCGCTGGTGGGCTTTGTTCAGTTTTATTCTTTTGGCAAATCATGCACTCTTGCACATACTTTAGCACATCCTTCTTGAGCCCTTTCCAAGAATATTTCTCTCACTTGCTTGTATGTTTTGTAGAACACTTGGTGCCCGACTAGTGGGTTGTCATGATATTCTTGGAGAACCTTCTCTTTTACCTTGTGTAATGTGCCGACCCAATTTTTTCAAATTTTTGAAATGATCACAACAACACCAAAGCACCCGTTAAGGTCAGCCCCAATCAAAACCAGCAACAAAAGGAAAGTCTAAACGCCAAGAATGTGCTTTCTAACCCAAGTTGGGTAAGATGCTACCATATGGCAGAGTATCAATAGTAAGGAATGCAGTACTAGAAAATAAACTCAACGCCAAGCATGTGCACTCCTAACCCAAGGTGGGTAAGGCGCTATCATATGGTGGAGAAATAGAAAGCAAATACAATGTAGACTGAACAAGGGCCAGTCTCTTCCACTGTCATGGGAATGATAATGATTAAACTGAAAGTAAACTAGGCGGCATAGCCATCCTCTTCCACTAAAGTGGGAATACAAAATGTAAAGTGCAGAAAGTAAAAGAGCTGATCAGTACTATTGATTCAGCGTTACAATATGATGAACAATCTGCAAATACAATGAGATATAGATAACCAATGATCTCCAAAATGTTAGGAAATGAACTCCAAACAAGTACATGCTATCCAACATATGAAATATAGCAAAAGAGACTAAAATATCAGGTCTGATATAAAATTGCAGCAATCAGAAAATTCATACCAGCAAGCCCTAGAATCACCAAAATGCTCATAACTTCGTCAAAACACCTTCGAATGATGTGGAACTGAATGCAAATGAGAGCTAGGAGTTGAACGACCAAGACCAAGCCAAGAAACTCCTCCAAATAGTAGTGATTTATTTATGCATGCTTTCCAATGCAACCTCAAAGAAGGTACAACCTCCAGAAATGTTCTACTAGCAAGATAAAATCTGAGACACCTCAAAAAAATATGAAAATTTGCAAGGAGGGGTGCCCAAGGTAGACTAAAGCATAGGGCCAATACACAGAACCACCAAAAAATCATGCATGGACTTATGAGCATTTCTATTTCAAAACCCTAACCAGCAAATGCAAAACTAATAAATCTCTCTCTAAAATCTTCTAACCTTTAGATGTTCACCGCTAGTCCTGATGAGAAGCGTACCGAAAACTCGCCTAGGGTACATCTTTCGCCACCTAAAACCAAGAGAAAGAATCCAGGGATAAGTATGCATTCCTCAAGCAAGCTTTGAAAGCATTTCAGCAGCATAACAATATGATAAGCAACAATAGATATCCATAAAGAGCCCAACACTCTTATTTATAACTTTTTTCTCTCCCAAATTCAAATATTCTTTTCCCTCCAATTAGGTGCCTAAATGAAATCTTACTTTCACCTTTTCTCCAAATTTCATTTTGTATTTCATTTCCAACCCATATGTGGAAATTTAATTTAATAAAATGCAAATATATCGATCAAAAGGCTACCATGTAGACTTATGAAATATTCCTATATCTCTGTAAAATATTTCCCTCTACCTTAAAAGATTTATGAAATATTTAATTAAACTCAAATGTTCTGCCAAAGGCCCCTTTGCTCTTAGCACATATTTCTCTCAAATATTAATTCATCAAATAAGGCCTCCAAAATGTTTAATTAATAAACATTATAAAATCACTTATCTCTCCAAGTGTCGTCCTAAATAGCCTTAATATTATCTCACTTTATAAAAATATTATCATCTTAAGGCTAGGCGTCCCAAATAAAAAGCATTAAAATATGACTTCATCAATAAATCATCCTCCAAACCTTAGCCAAGAATATTTAAATATTTTAGCTCCACCAAAGGACACCCAACACAACTCCAACTTGCCAAAAATAGCTCTGAGAATGCTGGAAAGACCAACTGCCCAAACTGACCTGCCAAAAATAACCACTGCTTTGAACTGTTGAACTGCTACTAAAAATAGCACTGCCAAAAATAAACCATACTAAAAATAGCATACTACTAAAAATAGTAAGTTGTTCCAAACTCATTTTCTCCACATTTTGAGCAGTCGTCGCAACTTACTAAAAATAGTAATTCCGGAAAAGTTCTCTTATTCAATTGCATGTCACACTATCGCGAAGCTCTCTGAAAACCCAGAAGGAATCCAGGTTTCAAATCGAAAAAACTCCAACATGCAAGCCTCCAAAAAGCAGCCGAGAACGCAAGTCAATATCCTGTCATGCATGCTACCTCATTGCGAAGCTCTCCAAAAACCTAGAAAGCTCCACTAGACATGCGTCATAAACTCCAACATGCAAGACCTTAAAACCTCCTCAGAAAGTGGAAACCCTAAATTCAGCTTCTGACTGGTCTACGGGCTTCCGAAAATAGGCTATCAGACACGTATGGGCATATATATTAAAAAAGAGGGCTAATAACCTTGGAATTGGGTACTATAAAGATTCTAACCTTATATAAGATAACTTCCTCTATTATTTTGTACTCTTCATTAGGGGGTGTCCTTCCAAGATTTCATTGGCTTCGGGATCTTTAGTATATTCTGAGATAATATCATATTTCCAATCTATAGCTATACTGGTTATAGTTTTCAAGCAATGTTGTCTAGATAGGGCATCTGCTACCACATTGTTGGTCCCTTTCATATATTCTATATCAAAGTCATAGGCTTGTATGCGACTAGCCCATTTTTGTTGACAATCATTCAAGTCTTTTTGTTGCATGAAGTATCTTAGACTATTATGATCAGTTTTCACATGGAACTTTGTGCAGACCAAATATTGGTAGAATTTTTCCAAGGCATGCATTATAGCCAACATTTTCTTATCGTAAATGGGGTAGTGTCTTTCTGCTGGAGTAAGCTTGCGACTTTCAAAAGCTATACGATGCTTATTTTGCATTAGAAATGCGCCAATCCCTTCTCCTGAGGCATCACACTATAATTCAAAGGGTAAGGTGAATTCGAGGATGGCCAACACTGGGCATGAACTTGTAATGTTCCCATTTTGGCCCTACACTCTTCATTTGGATTTAGCCTATTTCCTGAATCCTCAGAGGGCTGCTCAGGTGGAAAATTAGGGTTTCCTCTTTTCAGATATCATTTCACTAAGATTCTCGTGAGGGTTGTTGTGCGTGACTTACTATTTATAGTACTACTATTTTTAGCAAGTCTATCTTTTGGCAATATCTGTCTAGTAGCAGTTCAATCCTTTGCAGTTCAATGTTCAGTTTGACTTTCTGTTGTTTTAATGTGAACTTACTATTTATAGCAATTGGCTATTTTTAGTAAGTCTAATTTTGGCAGTAGCATCATCGCTTGAATTCAAATTTCAAGTCATTTTATATATTATCCTTCCAAGCCAAATTGGCTTTTGGTTATTCCATGGATTAAGTTTTATACTTAGTCATTTTTATGTTTCTCAGTTGTACCCCCACGCCTAGGAATGATCACTCCATGTTGTTTTTAAAAGGGGGTCATTAAGGGGTCAATGGTGCATTTAATGAATTATTAAATGCTTTATTGTTGCAAAGTGAAGTTGGATGCCTAAAAGAGGTTGATTAATATTTTATTATTTCAAAAAGTGAAATGCTTAAAGTGGTGCCCCTTTTGGAAGTTGAAGTGATTCTACTTCTTGGAATTTGAAGAGTCTCTTGTTGCTTCATTTGGCCAAATTGGAAGCTTATATTGCTGCTGCTCAAGAGCTGATTATTCTTAAAAATATAACGCTATGCCTACTGCCTGAAACTTAATCCGCTATGGCTAGCTTTAGCAAATCTATACTTCCACTTTCTCAGTTCGAAACTATGGTTCCTTAGGTGGTGGATCGAGGAGTGCTTTTCTCATCCGTAAGGCTATATTGGAGCATTATTGTGGGAGTTTTTGCGAGATATTTCCAATTTTATGTTGGGCCGGGTTTATCATGGCTGGAAAGTGTTTCTTTTGTTGACAGCTTTTGAGCAAATTAAATATCATTCTGGGTATGTTTGCAAAGTGTTTCTAGACCCAAGGCGACCCCTTCCACAAGAGATTGGAATTTATTTCCAAGTCTTTGATTTTTTATTGCTAAATCGCCCTTTTCAAGAGTCGTACCATCTGTAGAGAATTGAGAATTGTGCCATAAATTAATGGATGACTTTTGAGGCTGTTTCTTCATCTTGTCATGGGCGCCTATCCTCCAGAGGTTCATTGCACTTCGTTTCACGCCATTCGGAGGTATTTTGGTGAAGTTATGAGCATTTAATTAATTCTTATAGTTGCTGGTCATTCATTTCCAGAATTGCAGATTTATATCAGACTTGTTTCAGTTTGAATTTCCAGTCCTTTCTTCATCAATAATTGCTACTAATAATCATGGAATCATTCAGAATCTTGGTGCTTTGAAATCATTGTAATATTGATGTAATTTGCAGCTCTCTTTCTATATTGTAAGACTGTAAACAGTAGTACTGTTCCAGTCCTTTATTGCTGCAATTATTTTCTATTTCTCACTTTAAGTACCCCTGGATGGTTTACCGCCAGTGTGGATAAAGAACATTCTAAAAGCTTATCTATTCTATTTGCAGCTGTTCTTACCCTTTGTAAAGCTAGTTAGTAGTACTAACAGCTCTTCCTTTACTTGCTGCAATTTTATATCTGTTTTACACTCCCACAATTGAGTGGTTGAGTTTTAGAATAAACATATATCTTGTTTGTAATTTCCCCCCACGTTATAAGTGGTTGTGTGGACAGTATTCCCCCCACGTTAATAAGTGGAAGAGTGGATTTAAAGGCTAGCTTGCCGCCTAATAATTGTTGTAAACTCACCCACTGAATAAGTGGAGTATTCCCACCGCTTGTGGATGCCTGCACCAGCAGATGAATTGTACTTTCAGCTCTGTTTATGCCTAATGATCCTCTGACCATATGCTATCACCTCGCCCACATTGGGATCTTGGTGAACATTCTTGGTTGGAGTTATCTTCTTTGCTGGTTTACATTTTGGAACTAACGCTAATCAGTGTTTGGTTGCTGATTTGAATGTTAATTTTGGGAAAAAATTAATGGGGAATATTTCAGTGGTATCAGAGCAGAAGATCCTGCCATCCTGTGGATCAGTGCTTCATGTTTAGGCAGTTGAGTGACAGATATCTCCGGTACTACATCGAAAGTTAGAGCAGATTCTAGTTCAGCTCCTTGTGGTATCCAAAAGTTGGAAATTAGGCATGGCTAATGAAGAAGAGATGAAATTGGCAGAGGCATTGTATATGGTTGGAAAGAGACTTGGTAAAGAATTTCAATCAAGAGAAAATGAAAAGAATATTCTTCATTTGTTAGAACAATGTTTGAGACAAGTAAAGCCATCACCTTCAGAGATAATGGAGTTGGCACTAGCTCCTGCAGTGAATTCTTTGAATCAGCCCTATTGGTTGGGGCATCCTGATGAAGAGACCAAGTTGCTGATTTCTTCTTGTTTCATGGAGATAATAAGAATTGTAAATCCCCATTTGCCTTATGATGTTGAAACCACAAAGATCATATTAAATATGATAGTGGAATGTTTTCAAGATTTGGATGAAACTTGTAGTAGCTTGTTTTCAAGAAGAGCTGCTGTTTTAAAAACATTTTCTGAAGTTGGTGCTTGCATCTTATTGATAGAATTTGAGATGGAGAATCAGATTTATCACTTGTTTAATTATCTTTTCAGCTCAACCTGGAGTGAGCAAGAAGAGAGTATGCTTGCAGCTGTCATGAATGTTCTAATCTCTACAATTAAAGAAGCTGATAGTCTTCCTGAAAGTGTCCAAACTCTTCTCTTGGATGCTTATAAACGTGAAGAGCAGATTTCTCCCACTGCTGATTTGTTAGTTAAAGAAATTTTCAGTCAATGTGAAGATAAGTTGAAACCATTTTTGAAGAAGACTCCTGTGAACAAAGAGGAGATTTCCGAAGTTGAAGAGGAGGATGAAAGTTGGAATCCCTTTGAAGACATTGCAAAAGTTCAAGGGGTATCTACGGATTTGCACTCATCCAAGCATTCTGTAAAAGAATGTAATGTGTCAGTGGAAGCCTTGAAGACTAGTGAGGTACTCTTGTTTTCTACAGAGAACAGTGAGTTGACTTGTGTTAAGAAGCCTCATGTTGAAGATTCAAAGAAAAAACTTTTGGAAACAAAAGTTGAAACAAAGATGCATGAAGAGGCCATAAGTGTAGATCCAAATGAAAGAGAAGTTCGATTAGTAGAAGATATGTGTTCAATCAGCAATTTGCATCTTCACAATTCTAGAGAATGTTGGTTTGAAAGTCAAGTCAAGGAGGAGAAGAAGAAAGAGGAAGATGAAGTTTCTTCCCACTTCAAAGTTGATTTGATCAATTCTTTTGAATCATGTGTAGGAGACAACATGGAAGGTGAAGTTTCTAGTAGTTATAAGGCAGATTTTTCTTCACCGGAAATCAAGCTAAGGAAAAAAGCTAAGGAATTGGAAGGCACTATGGATGGAATGATGAAGAGTGTTCACCACATGCGAGACAAGTTGAGGAGTACAACTCAAACCATTTTTGAAATCTTTATCCATCAAAGTTGTTCTACATCATCTCAGCCAGTATACAATGATTGCAGCTCAAGTTCACACATTGCTGATAATGGAATTCAAATTTTGTCAAATCTTGATAGAATTCATAGACATGTAGAACAGATGATTTATGATGTGCCTAGGGGAGAAGTTGTATGTTGCATTTCTATTGATGACATGAAGTCCATTAAATTTGCCTTGGAGGAAATTAAGTCTAGTCTTTTGCACATCTTTCGTGACAAAGACTTAGTGGCCAATATTGCTGACAAGGCATTGGAGTGGCATGAGCTTACCAAAACAAAGTTGCAAGAAGTGCATGAGACTCTAATTGAAGCAGAGAATCAGATTTCTGCTGTTCAATATTCATGGGAGCAAGAAACTAGAAGAAGAGCAGAGGAGCTTCAAGAAATTCTTGATGAGTTTGATCTCATACAAGAAACATATGATTTGGAATGCTGTCCTAAGAGACCAAAGCATTCAAATTCTCAAGCTTATCAAGCTTTTGACAATCTCTTGTATGAAGAAGGTTCTAGTAAGGTTTATGTAAATCCTCTTTTTGAAAATGACGAAGAAATTGCTTCAGAGATTACTGAAGAAGGGGATTTGAGTTTGTCTTCCAGCATTGGAGAGTTAATACGTGAGTTGCACGAAGTTGAATCTACTGCTGCTCCTAGTGCAACCATTCAGCAAGAATTGGTAACTCTTGAAACACAAAGAAATGAAGGCATTCTTATTGTTCATCAACAAAGAGTTGATGGGTTTGTTGATGAAGGTTTAATTTATTTTTTGATGAGGATGCTTGTGAGACTCATATCAGATTTTAGTTCATCACCATCTTCTCTTAGAGTGATAGATTTCAGAATTGTATTTGATGAAGGATTCATCGAATCTTTCCGGCAAGTCATATCACAAGATTCTAGATTTGATTTCTTCAATGAACAAAGGTTGGTTGAATACTTCTTGGAATTTCAAGAAGTGGCATTGCAGATGGAACGAGTGAATCAAAGGATTCGTGTGAGAGCAATTATCAGTTTGAGAAGTGGTTCTTCATGGTTGTTAGTTTGGGATCCTGGCATTACTTGGGAAGAAGGTAATTTCAAAATAGATAGACCAGCATATAATATTCAGAGTGTAGTTGTGACCATTTGCTTATGTGTTGGAAAATGTCTTCAATTGAAAATCAGTGTTTGGGATCTCAAGCATTTTCTTTTGAAGAATGGAATGCATAAAAAGAAGGTTGGATGGAGAGATAAGTGTCAAAAATTCTGTTTTATGTTTGCTGCTCCCTTCTTTCTATGTCATTGCCTCTTTATTTCTGATCATACATTGGTGTTCTGGGAAGAAAATATGATCAGAAGTTGGTTTGTGGTGGCATGGGGTCTCTTGCTAAAAGTGCCACCAGTGTGGTTCATGAGCAGTTATGCTCATTTTGATAAAAAATTCTTGTGTTGCAGCTGCTGTTTGTCTTCTTGGATGCTGATTTTCCAAAAATCGGATCTCAAGATGATTATTTCAGACCTCTTAGAAAGCTGGTTATTTCATTTCCAGGCCTCTCCACCTCCTATTTGGATTGAATTTCTGTCACAAATGAGCAAGGGAATGTTTCAGTATGGTCAAAGTTCAAGTATGGGTTGTTCATTGATGGTTGACAATGAATTTTGTGGTACCAAGTCATTAATTACTTTTTGGGACAGCGAGTTATTAGCTGATTTGATTTGTCAAATTGAGACTCTTGATGTGAGACATGTGAATATTTCTTGGAGTTCTTTCAATGAAATTAGTTTGCTTCAAAGGAAGCATTGTGCATCCTCTTGGATAGGGATGGAGTGTGGAGTGTTGCTCTTGTTTTGGCATTGGTTTAGAAGCATGTTTGAAAATATTTTTGTTGCTGATCAGAATTATGACAACAAGATTTGGAGGTCCTACAGACTGATATGGGACCCGGGCACTAACATGTTTGGTGCATTGTCTTTTGTGGATTGTGACATGTTGATCCACTTTGAGTATTCAATTGTTTTAATCAGAGTAGCACAACGGATTAGAGGAATGGTGTTCCTGAGAAAGATTTGGAATCCTGGTATCACTTGGGTTTTCTATTCCACAGTTGAAGATGATGAAGCCAATGATGGTCCTCTAGAATTTATTCCCATGATGTTTCACTTTAATTTTAATCTAGTGATTTCTTGTGTTGGCATCCAGCAGTGCAGTGCTTACATCAGTTGGTGCTATCCTTCTCCTAGGATGATTTGGGACCCTGGGATCCTATTTGGCATGGTAAAAATCAAATTGTTTCTTTGGAGTGTGATGGCATTGCTTGAAGACAAGCAATTTTGGGAAGGGCGGACTGTAATGTTCCCATTTTGGCCCTACACTCTTCATTTGGATTTAGCCTATTTCCGGAAATCCATAGGCTAAGCTAAGGTGGAAAATTAGGGTTTCCTCTTTCAGTTACTGCTCAGTTGGCATTCTGAGGTTGTTGTGCAGACTTACTATTTATAGCAGTTCACTATTTTTAGCAAGTCTATCTTTTGGCAGTATCTGTCTCACAGCAGTTCAATCCTTTGCAGTTCAATGTTCAGTTTGGCTTTCTGTTGTTTTGATGTGAACTTACTATTTATAGCAATTGGCTATTTTTAGTAAGTCTAATTTTGGCAGTAGCATCATCAGCAATTCAACTCAAGTCATCTTGCTATCCTTCAGTTTCAGTTTGGCTTTGGTTATCTCCATGGACTAAGTTTTATACTTAGTCATTTTTATGTTTCTCGGCTGTACTCTAACAGCCTAGGGAAATTGATCACTTCATGTTAAGCTTTTTAAAAGTGGGGTCATTATATCAATTGTGCATTTAACAATTCATTAAATGCTTTACGCTTAAAGTAGTTGGATGCCTAAAGAGGTTGGATTATCATTCTTTTATTATTTCAAAAGTGAAATGTGGCTTAAAGCGGCATTCCTTTGGGAGGCTGGAAGTGATTCAACTTGGAATTTGAAGAAATTTCGTTGCTTCATTCTACAATTGAAGCATATACGGTTAAGGTTCAAGAGTCAGTATCATCTTTGGAAAAATATAACGTTATGCTGCTGGTTTGAAATCCAGAATCCGACTAAGGGTTAGCTTAGCAAATCTACTTCACTCTTCGGGCCTGAAACTATGGTTCCCTAGGTGGTGGACTAAGAGTGTGCTTCATCCAGAAGTACATATTGAGCATTATTGTGGAGTTTTGGTGAGATATCTCCAATTTTTATGTTGCTGGTTTATCATGGCTGAAAGTGTTTTTTGTTGACAGCTTTTTGAGCAAATTAAATATCATTCTGGGTATGTTTGCAAAGTGGTTCTAGACCCAAGGCGACCCCTTCCACAAGAGATTGGAATTTATTTCCAAGTCTTTGATTTTTTTTATTGCTAAATCGCCCTTTTCAAGAGCCGTACCATCTGTAGAGCATTGAGAATTGTGCCATAAATTAATGGATGACTTTTGAGGCTGTTTCTTCATCTTGTCATGGGCGCCTATCCTCCAAAGGTTCATTGCACTTCGTTTCACGCCATTCGAAGGTATTTTGGTGAAGTTATGAGCATTTAATTAATTCTTATAGTTGCTGGTTATTCATTTCCAGAATTGCAGATTTATATCAGACTTGTTTCAGTTTGAATTTCCAGTCCTTTCTTCATCAATAATTGCTACTATTAATCATGGAATCATTCAGTATCTTGATGCTTTGAAAACATTGTAATATTGACGTAATTTGCAGCTCTCTTTCTATAT
>VDFB02107775.1:0-14933 GCA_007258455.2 Sequoia sempervirens | reverse complement strand
ATTTTTTATAAAAATAATTCATTTTATTTATATGTTTAAACCTTTCTTAATCATATCTAAGAGTAAGGTTACCTTTTTATTATAAGGATTAATTGGGTTAATTAAATAATTTAATTAATAAGTACAAATACTTTAGATAAAAATATTGTTTGGCTTTAAGAATTAAGTGTATAGGTAAGGGAACTAGTTTCAAGAGTAAATCTATGTTATATAAAATGTATTTCTACTATGATACAAAAATTTAATGTTCATGGTTTGGTATATGTGACAAAGTATAAAATTATAAAATTTTAGAAATTTAGAAATTTCATTCTTGAATTCCTTGGGTTAAAACTTGTGTCTCATGGAATCTAATTTGAGGCATGGATATGAATAATGACCTATAAGAATTATTGAACAAAATTTTTAATAGAAATCTATTTAATGATGTTGTACTTCCTATGTACCTTCGTTAAAAAAATATATCTTAAGAGGTAATTTAAGATTAGGAGATAGTAACACGTGTTGATTTTCTACTCATATTTCCCTATTAACATATGCTTTTATTTATGTTGTACCAAATGATCACCACTTGTACTATTAGCCACTTAAGCACTAAAAGATTTCTAACAAGTGAATTAGATGCTCCTTGAAAAATAAGAGGTTAAGGTTTAAGATTATTTGAGTTACTACCATAAGTATTGGATGCTCCTTGGTGGAAAATTGATCTAAAAGACAAGGATGTGAAAGAAGAAAATACCCACTTAGTAGGTGTATAGTCATTTATAACTTTTAGAATCATTAGTTTTAGCTTAGAGATAAGATTAGTATTATATACTGGGTCTTAGATTTATCAACGATATATATCAAATTGAAATCTAAAGGATTGTGGATGTACTTCTTTAGTCGTATTCATGTTATAATGACTAATTGGAAGCTATTAAGATTAGCCAAGGATGATTTATCATAATAGGTTCTATAATGATAAATTATTTGTACTCAAAATAACCTTTTAAATCTTGTAATGATCTTTTTGGTCAATGTTATAATTTTTTCTTTAAGATTTAGCAATGATCTTTGCAATCAATGTTGCAACCTAGCTCCAATACTAATATTTGAAATTGGAGAACTTGAATACATTTTCTCTATTGTCAAATAGATGGATCCAAATATGTTTAAATAGATAACATTAGTGGAGATATGTGTCTCTTTCATGAAACATGACAAATGTGTTGGGGTGTGATTAAATATAGTTTATATATTTTTTAACAAATAAAATAAAGATGTTGTTGATAGGAATCTTTTCTATTATTTAGGAGAAGAACCTTAGAATTAAAAATCAATTCAAGGAAAAGTAAAACTCAGTGACTTGCATAAGTTCCTCCATTCTATATGTTTGGAGATCGTCATGTGGTAATTATATTATTGCAAGTATGGTATATCAAAGATGAAATTTCTTCTATTTTTCCCAAACTAAACAAATCTAACACCCTTATTTTATTATCATCAGCTAGGAATCATTATGATTAGTTTCTCTATGATCACCTCCCTATGTTTTTTATTCTTTTTTATTGATTACTTTAGTTCCAATCATCATAAATCGATGGGATTGTTGAAGATGGAGGTTCAGAATGATTTTCATTTGTCTAAACAAACAGTATATATTTATTTACATATATTTATATTTATTAGTATAATTGTGAAAAGTGTATATCTTAAATATTTTTCCTTTTCCTTTCTAAATTTTGATTCAATTATTCAATATTATTTCTAAGTTTCGTCAATTTTTTTGATCAATTATCCATAACTTTTCTAAGAATTTTTTATGTGAACAGGGCCCATCAGAGTTTCATTTTTAATCTATTTAAGTGTTCCCCAATATTTAATATGATTTCAATCACTTTGTGCTTAAATATTGATAACTTGATGATGAATTACAAATTATTTTAGTTAAGATTACCTCTCCTCCAAAAAAATTTTTTTTGAATAGATATATTTGTTTCATAGACCTTTGCATGCATGTTAAGAATGTTGAGTTTAAATTACTTGATTCCAATGGTATGAAGTATGGGTCCTATCATATGCCTACTCAATCTTTGTACCCTTCAAATATTTAAATTAAAATTACCTTTTAAAGAGTAATAATATGAAAGAAAACCTAATACTACTCATATGGCTTCTAATAATACATTATTTTAGTCTTCGATCTCCTAAAATTTTTAGAAAGCTAAATAAAGCTAAAATAATGTGCTAAAACTTTTGTTGAATGCTAACTTGATCACTCCACTCATTAGTCTTTTGGACCCATCTATAGGGTTACCTAAGACCTATAATGAAAAAAAATTATTGGGCATCATACACAGATTTATATGGATTTAAATAATTAAATCTAATATTTTATAGATAACAATGGTATACATATTAATGTGGTTAATGATGGGAGTTGACACTCAAATTTTCCCCTTAATCCATATTTATAAATTTATATTTGTAGACATTGAAAAATTCCTAATTGATACTATGCATCTGATTCTGATTAACTAACACCATTTCTTCCTAAATCTCTTCAAATTCATCAATTAATTGAATAATCAACATCATTTAATTAAAATCAAATAATTTAGACTGATTATCCATATTATTTAATTAAATCAAATCATTTAATGAAATCCTCTTTTAATCCTCCCATTTGATTAAATCAATTAAATCAAATGTCACATCTCCTAATTCACTCCACTAAATCAATTTTGGATTAATTAATCCTAAATCAACTTTCTAATCATCATTATCAAATCCTATAGCTTTTAACTCCTCAAGAGTTAAATCAACCATGGTCAACTAACCAATTTGCACATAAAATCAATTTCTCCTAATTAACTAATTACCTCAATTATCCTCACAAAGGCATATTCTGAGGAGTATTCCTCTCAACCACCTCTTATTCAATTTCCCTCCAAAGGTTTTTCAAAAACCTTTCACATCTACATTCACTTCTCTTACAACCTTTCAAATCCTCTTACATACTCTCAAATCTCATTCAATTCTTCTTACACCAATTTCAAATTCTCAACCAACAACATTTACTTCTCTTCCATCCTCCTCCACTCACACATTTCTAAAAATGTGCTCCACCTTCCTCCAATAGAACTGTGACACTTGGCACATTCTCATTGGCTCTCAATTTATCCCACATTCATCAAATCCTTTCATTCTTCAACCCTTGGTTTCTATAAATAGAGGCATCATTTTCATAATATGGATCCACAACTTCATGCATTATCACTATAGCCATTTGAGTTCATAGCATTCCATCATTTTCATCCATTTTACCTAGATTATAGTCAATTTCATCTTTGAATCATCTACACTACATCAAGTTTATCAAAGGGATTAGGAAAGGGCTTCTATCCACATCAAAGGAGCACCACTGCCCCTATGGGATGGAGGTTTAGTTAGTTCAATTCGATTTACATGCTTTATTTCATTAGTTTCTTGTTGTTTTGATGTTTTTCTCTTGAATTAGTTAAATAATTTCATAGGGAGCATTAGATTTTCTTTTCGAACATGTTTGACATTGTTTTGTTGATCAATTTTTAGCTTGTGCAAGTTTTGTGCTCACATTTTGACACTAGAAGGAGGGTTAAGCAATCTAACATGTCAAATTTTACCTAATTTCTCCACTTTTTGTAGACACAGGAATGCGACGCTGCCTTTCTACAAATGTGACACTGCAGAGTGCCACTTTTGACATACAACACCGCACTCATCACATTGTGTCGCATATGCACACCTTTGTCATGCCACCTTTGATTCAACACCGCATATGCACCCTCTGTCTTTTGTCTAATTTTTTCGCCATAGAGCGCCACATTTGCATCAACGTCACATTTGCGCTCTCTATTTTTATAGAGCGTCACATCTATTTTTCAGTGTCACATTTGCAGGAAGCAGGGGAGGGTCAAAGTTTGAATTCTTAAAAGCATTTTTTAATGTTATTTATGACTAGTGGTCTTCGCTATTGTCCTTTAAAAGAAAAAAAATATCATAAATGTTAGGGTTAGAGATGGAAGATCTAACAATTAAATGCAGATTTTATATAATAAATAGAGAAATTAAAACATACACAGAATAAATCATAACACAGAGAATTTAACATGGTTCACCCAATCTGAATACATCCACCAAACCGCCCAGCCATCTAATACTTTTATTATCCGGTAAAAAACCCTATTACAATCTTGCAAATAATCACGTTTTTCATCATACTGTAACCCCCATCCCAAACCCCTTTTAACAAGCTTTTAGAAGCTTCCAGTTTTAGGTTCACAAAATCGGATTTTTCTTTTCAGTTAGTTTTCCTTTTGGACCAGCGAGGGCGAGTGTCACCGGTATACCGCCGACATCCGCGATTATAGTATGGTGTTAGCCAGATACCAACAATCTCCCACTTAGAGACTGATCCTGGACAACATTTCTATAATTACAACTCCCACTGGAAATGAGTACCTTGGACCCTACTCCTCTATTATACTTGAATTTAATCTTGAAGACCAACTAAAGTTGAAGAGGAGCTCAACTTCTCCCTTAATCACCCGTAGCCAAGTAAACATATCTGCTGGATTGACATGCAGTAGTATCTTGTCGGCAATACATCCATCCTCCAACAACGTAGAGATAGATGATATTATCTCAAGCTGTATGTGTTTGTTTAAGAATGCAAAGCGAAATTCTTTGCAAGATGTAGCACTACGGTAAATGTAAAACAAGTAATTTTAGCTGTTGTTTCCCAACTCCTCCATGAAAATTCTTGACCATATCATCTCCTTTGCCACCTCTGTTGCAACAACATACTCTGCCTTTGTGGTGGATAAAACAACCACCTTCTACAATTGAGAAATCCAACTCATTGCTGTCCCACCAACTGTAAATACATAACCTATGGTACTCCGCTTGGTATCTATATCCCCTGCTAAATCTGAGTCAACATAGCCTTTTAAATCAGTATTAGAGCCCCAAAACATAAACAATTATTGGATGCTTACCTCTCGAATGCGAGAATCCATTTTACGCGTTCAATGCTCGAATTCGGGATGACTCAAATGCAACAACTCCTCACGGCATGGGCAATGTATCTAGTCTTGTGCATACCATGGCATACATCAAACTACCCTCTGGTGAAGCATATGGTACCTTAAACATTTTTTCTTCCTCCTCTTGTCTTTGGACACATATCCTTAGTCAATTTAACATGACTAGGCAAAGGTGTGCTGACAGCTTTTGCATTCTCCATATAAAATATCTGCAACACTTTTTCAACATAATTAGCCTAAGATAAAAGCAATTTTCTGTGCCTATCTCTGATTTTTCATACCAAGGATTTGTTTTGCTACCCCCCAAATCATTCATAGCAAAAGAATTTGCTAACTATTGTTTTAACTCACTTATGTGATCCATGTTAGACCCAGCTACAAGCATGTCATCAACATATAAAGATAAAATAATGTAGTTGTCATTATCCAGCCTCTTAAAATAAATACAATGGTTAGAATTACACCTGTTGTAGCATTGCTCAGCCATAAAACTGTCAAATTTCAAATACCATTGTTGAGGTGCTTGCTTCAAGCCATATAAACTTTTCTTCAATTTGCACACTATTTTCTCCTTACCTTTGACCTCAAATCCTTGTGGCTGTTCCATATATATTTTCTCATTTCCAAATCACCATGGAGAAAGGCTATTTTAACATCAAAATTTGTTCTAAATGCAAATCTTCAACAACCACAATACTTAAAATAGTGCATATAGAAGTTATTTTAACAACCAGAGAAAATATTTCATCAAAATCAATGCCTTTTTTCTGTGCAAATCCCTTTACAACTAATCATGCTTTAAATCTTTTCTTACCTCCATCCTCCTCTTCCAGCCTATAAATCCATTTGTTTGGTAAAGCCTTTTTACCTGCAGGCAACTTGCATAAATCCCAAGTCTGATTTTCCAGCAAGGAGTCCATTTCTTCTTTCATTCATGCTCCCACTGAACCTTGGTATCCACATAGCTTCATCATAAATATTTTGGTTCACGTATCAGTTAAGGAATGAGTATGCAGAGGAGAGAATATTTTTGGAGTCTACTTAACCTTGAAGATCGTCTAGCAGGTTGTGGTATTTGTTCTTTTATTTGTTATTTGCCTTGACGCGAAGGAACCCTTTGAAACATCATTACATTTGGAATATCATCCAACAACTACATAATCATTTTTCTTTCTTCTTATCTTTTGGCAACTTAGCGGATCTTTGTACAACACTTTTTTTCATTGAATATGACATCCACCTTCTCACAATTTTCACGATTTTCAAAATCCCGGCGTATAACCAAATTCATCAATGCCATATCCAACAAATACACATTTCTTTGATTTTGCATCAAGCTTGGTTCTATTTTCAGAATCTACATGTGCAAATGCTTCACAACCGAAGGTTTTTAGAAAATAATAACTCACCTTCTTACCTTTCCATGCTTCACCAAAGATACACCGTGAGAGGATTAGAAGGACCTCTTGTTGATTAAATGGCGATTAGTGTTCTGATCTTTGCCACATTTTTAAAGGTAGCCCAGCATGCAATCTCATAGTCCGTGCACGCTCCATTATTGTCCTATTCATGCGCTCAGCCACTCCATTTTCCTGTGGAGTCCTTGGAACCGTTTTCTGCCTACGAATACCATTAGATGAACAATAATCTTCAAACTCTTTACTGCAATACTCACCACCATTATCAGATCTGAGACATTTTAACCTTTTTCCCGTCTCATTCTCAACCAAGCTTCTCCATTTTTTTAAAGTTTCAAATACTTCAGATTTCTGCCTAAGGAAATAAATTCATACCTTTCTAGTTGCATCATCAATGAATGTAACATAATACAAAGAGCCACCGAGAGAAGATACCTGAGCTGGTCCCCATACATCCGTATGCACAAGCTCCAATTTCTCATCTTTCTTTTGCTTCCCATCCTTGAGAAAACTTACTCTCTTTTGTTTCCATACACACAACTTTCACAGAAATCCATATTAACACATTTTAGACCTGGTAAAACATTATTTGAATGAAGTACTTTCATACCTTTTGCACTCATATGCCCAAGTCTATTATGCCACAGTGCTGATTAGAGTCCACAACAAGCGTATGATCTTCTACCCCTCTTGATGCCGCTTAAGCTTGTTCACGAATATTGACCCTTTTCCATAATAATTAAAGTAGAAGGAACAATATGACTTGTACAAAGATATAAGGTGCCTACTTTCACACTTTTTGCTACCACTAAGACACCTTTTGTAACCTTCTAATTTTTATCACTAAATGTAACACAACCTTCATCATCTAGTTGTCCTACTAAAATTAAATTTTCTTTTAACTTTGGAATATGTCTTACCTCACGTAGTAGCCAATGATTCCCATTCTGCAACTTAATCTTGATTCTTCCCTTTCCAACAATCTGACAGGGTTCGTTATCTCCTAAATAAACCAGCCCAAAATCCCCTTGGACATAATCAAGAAAATAACTTCTATGGGGGTAGCATGAAATGAAGCCCCTGAATCTAACACCCAAGAATCATCAGCATTATCAAGGGAAAGAATCAAAGCATCCTCATCAGATTTATTACTTACCACATTTGCCTCTTTACTTCCTTCCTTTCTGTCTCCTTTATTTTTCTGAGACCAGCAATCTTTCTTCAGATGACCCGGCTTACCGCAGTACCAGCAATCCCTCTTGTCTCTAGATTGGGACCTTTTTTCATTTGATTTTTCTCGTGACTTCCTACGACTTCTAGAATTTTTTCCTCTCTCCTTTGTTCTGCCCCTACTTTCTACATTCAAAACACTACCTAATGTGGATGTTCCACCCGAGCTTTTCCTATGAATTTCCTCACTCAAAATAACACCAATGACATCATCAAGCTTCAGTATTGAACGAAATAGAATTGCTAGCGACCATTACCAAGCTATTCCGGTAGGGCAAAGAACCGCGGAGATCAAAAGAGCCCTAACTTCTTCATCAAAGTTTACTTTTTCTGAAGTTAATTGGTAGTGACAGTATTAAGCTCATTTTAAAATGATCGATGTGACCCACCTTCTACCATTTTCATATTAAATAAAACGCTTAAGAAATACCTTATTCGAAGTGGAAGGCTTTTCATATAACTTTTCCAGGGTTTCCATCAACTCTTGAGTTGTCTTTGCTTTTGCAATATTGAACGCCACTGTTTGTGCTAGGCACAAACGAATACTACCAAGAGCCTTTCTATCCAAGATCTCCCAGTCCTCATCTGACATTGCTGCAGGTTTCTTGGTTTTCCCTTCCAATGGTCGCCATAAATCCTTCTGATAGAGATAGTCCTCCATCTGCATCTTCCATAACTGATAGTTTTTCCCATTAAACTTCTCAACCTTCTTACCCTCGTCTGCCATTGCTCCCACTCAATCGTGAGACTCCCACTCAGCCGTGAGACTTTCCTACAGACGATAATCGAAACACAACTCACTCTGATACCACTTGTTAGGGTTAGAGATGGCAGATCTAACAATTAAAAGCAAATTTTATATAATAAACAGAGAAACTAAAACATACACAGAATAAATCATAACACAGAGAATTTAACATGGTTCACCCAATCTGGGCTACATATTACAGTATACCATGGGCTATACAGTATAGCATGATCAGTCGCCACATACAAACAATAAAATCCTTCACTCAATACCAACACAATTACAAAAGATTCTCCTAAGCTAATTATAACATTAGTGCATCATGAACTAATAGAAACAACTAGTGATCTTGGTTATTGTCCTTCGAAAAAAATGAAAGAATCAAAGAAATACTCACTTAATATTAATGTCATCCCGTAAAACACTAATGATTGGGGTTCATTATATTTTATGTCGTCCTTTAAGGGAGAGTAAAAAATATCACAATCTAAAGAGTCTTGTGTATGTATGACACCTTGTACTATGATATATCTTTGTCAAAAAAGAAAGAAATATCTCCTACCATTGATCAAGAGAGTACCTTGTCGAAGCTTCTCCAAGATCTCTTGATATCTCTCCCTTCAAGAACACAAAATAAATTTTGTAACAAGACTTCATTTTGTGCATATCATAGAGTTCATGGTCATTTTACTATGAATGTAAGGTTTTAAGTGATAAAATTCAACATCTTAAGGATTGTGGTGCACTTCCTTGTGTTGATGCACCTAGTTCCTTTAATTGATACTGATTTTCATCCTATCATGTTGCTCATCACTATGTGGAATTAGTAGCTTTATGTGTCTTGCTCATTTTCAATCATAGTGGTACAATTTTTGGTGTAATCATATTTCTTTTGGTAGCAACATGATAGCTCTTGGTGGTTGTCTTTTTCTTTATGATTGGGTGGCAAGGATAACTAGTTTTTTGAGGTGTGCATTCTTTTCAAGGATCACCTCTTCCTCTCTTTCTACTTAAAATACCAACATAGTAGGTATGTTGACATTTTAAGTGGGGGGCATATGGTCCCTCGTTTCATTTTTTGCATGTTCCCTTCTTAGTGATGATATTATACACCTCCTAGGAAGAGTGAATTTATTTTCAATGTGTGGTATTCTAAATTCATGTGATGTGTCTTCTTCTTGGGGGTTTCATTGGGTTTGATTTCCTTCAAGAGCATGACCTTTTTGAGCATATGATATTCCTCTTAGTGGTAATGTTATGGATTACATTACCTAGGTTGTGAATCTTTTATCCTCAACTAATCATCTCTTGGAAATGTTAAGCATGTTGTTCCCTAACAAGAGACCTTACATGAACTAGGAAAAATTCTTTTGAACATGTCTATTTGCATTTTGTTCAATTTTTTTAGCATAGTGTAGCTTGCTAACCTTATGAAGCTTGAAGTTCATATTTTTGTGGTGCCTTATTGAGGTTATTAGAGGTATAAATTTGGTATGGTTGGTATGATGAGAAGCTTGTAAACCTGGCATGAATTTCTTATTGTACAACAAGAACCTGTAGACCTGGCATGACTTTCTCACTTAGCCCCTTTTTCGGGGCTCACCTAGTGGACGGCCTAAGGTTCCATTAGCCTAGACTGAGCATGTGTTGTTGATTGCATGATGGACATTGATTTTTGCTTGTGAACATTTTTGTACAAAAAACTGGGGCTTGATCAATATTGAGTTGGACAAGCAGTCGAGGCTTGATCTACCCCTTTTTTGTTTTTATTTTTCTTTTAGTCTTTGACGTTGTATGTTTGTGTATGTTGTCTTTTTTTGCATATCATACATCTTATGTGTGTCCCTTTGTGCTTATATTGGTTTGACATAGGATCTTTGATCCTAGAGGCTTGGCCACCTCTTTGGTCTCTGTCATCCTATCCCATCAGCATTGGTGCTCATCCTCTCACTAAAGTGGGGGATAAATGTATTTTTTTACATTTTCACACTTGTTTGGGCCCTCCTAAGTCAAATGGACTTAATAATGCCTTAATTTAGTGTTGTAAAATGTATCTCTTTACATTTTCACACTTATTTGGGCCCTCTTAATTAAAATGGACTTAACTATGCCTTGATTTTAGTGTTGTGAAATGTATTTATTTATACTTTTACACTTATTTCAGGCTCCTTTAATTAATTGCTCCTTAATTTTCCTTAATCTTCCCTTTAATTCATTTACCACGCCTATTTTATTATATTTTCTAGAGAGGAAGCCTTAAATTCATTAATGCCTTAACATAACACTTCTCATTGAGCAATGTGTGTCCTAGGTTTAAGGACCTAGGACCGGCGAATGGGTCCTCCCTTAGACCTAGGACCCAATTTTAAATTATGTTTTTGGTGGTATTTTAACATATTCAAATTTATATTTCAATGTTGGCTTGTTATATTTGAATTTTTGGAAATTGAGAATACATACCTATAGATATAAAGTTATTTCACTATGTTTCACCTAGAAGATTTCAAGGGCACAATTGAGAGAACTTTCACAAGAGTCAAGATTATTGTCAAGAGAATTTAAGAGAATATTTCTTCATCATTTGTTTCAGCATTCAAGATCTCAAGCATCATGTCAAAGCTATGTTCAATCATGTATTTTTTTGGAGCTAACATCATGATGTAGGTTTCAAGATCTAATCCAAGCATTTGAAGTCAAAGATTCAAACCAAGATTCAAGCATCAAGATCCACATCCATTGAATTCATTTCATGCAATATCAACATCAATATTTTAGTCTTTTCAAGGTTTATTCAAGGTTTTGGTGAGTTATGACATTGAGTTGTTCATTCATCATTCCTTTCATGCTATTTCATTTCATTTCAAGGTTTAATTACCAAAATGGGGTTTGAACAAGGAAAACCTCCATTCACCAAAAACAAACATTTTTCCCCCCTCTTTGTATGTTGCAAATTTAAGGTTGAAGGAAAGTTGAAAATCTCAAAAGTTCAAAATTGCAAAGTTGCATTTGTTGTCACCTTTTTTGTCATCTCACGAAAACTTAGATCTTGGATTTATTTTTGACTATCCAACTGTGAAACCAGGAATCTATAAGTGTAGACATAGGGTTAGAGGACACAAAAACCAATTTTAAAAAACCCTATAAAGGACCCATTCACCATAGGGCGAATGAGTGGACTCAAGCAACTTCTAAAAACATTATTTTATGAGAGGTACACAACATTTATCTCTTCCATATTTTCCAAAAACTTTGTAGGTTCCTTTAATTTTATACTTAATCTACTAAATCCAAGTGATAGATTTCATTTTGGATTTGACTTTCTATTTTTAGTCTTTTTCCCCAAAGTGTTGTTTGACCTAGATCCTCACCTTAACATAAAGGGAAATTGCAAGATTCCTCAAAGAATTCACTCACTTAAGGGTTGCAAGTGGATTTTAACTTGAGGGATCTCATTTCCTAAATTAAATTTATAGAGAAATAGACATTCACACTCCCTAAACCAATCTCTTCTTGACCAGGAATGTTCATTCACCCCATTTTCCCCTTTCTATTTATAGTAAGTTTGGTGAAACATTCCAAAGTTAGGATAAAACCCTATGTGTTTGAACCCTACCCCATTTTTCTATGTTTCAAAAACATCTTCTATATACTTTAATTTTCAATTTTAAGAGTAGGATTAGTTGTTAGTTTTGTATTTTTATTGTTTATTTCAAACCCTCATGTCAGTGTGAAATAGATTAAGAGAGGATGGTTTAATTGGAAAAATATCACTATACAAACCCTAAAAATTTGTATGAGGTTTTAATTTGCTTAATTATCATTAGTTAATCACATAGAGTTAACAATTATTGATGATAAAGGTACACCCACCTAGGCATAGTAGAGCCTAAAGAGTAGGGAATTATAACCATCTTGGTTAGTTTTGTTCGTTGGACAGACCACTTGTTACACCTAATCATAAAGCTTGGCATACTTTTAGGGTTTAACAATTTGTTGGTTTGGGAACCAACAAAATTTTTGTTGGGTAGATTTAGCATAACTACTTTCAAATAGATGATTGTTCTAGTTATACAGCCTAGGACGAAGCGTTTTGTGGAATATTGTTTGAAGTCTTCTTCCAAGATGGAGGACATGAACAGAGTTCCTTATGTGATTTTTTTTGGTATTTTAATGTATGTTGTGGTCTATATGAGGCCATACATTACCCTAGGACGGGAATTCCTTAGTTGGTTTATGGAAAATCCTAGATGGGTGCACAAGGATGCGGTAAAGAGAGTGTTTAGGTATTTATGGGGTAATTCTGAGTATGCCCTATATTTTCATGGTTATTCTACTAGATCTTAGCATTTAGTGAGAATTCATGGATATGTGGATTCAGATGGGGCAAGTGATATTGATATTAGAAGATCCACCAGTGGATATTTTTCACGATGTTTGGTGGTACAATAAGTTGGATGAGTGTATGGTAAGTTGTGGTCGCTTTGACCACTACTAAAGTTGAGTACATTTAAGCTGCTCATTCTTGAAAAGAAGCCATTTTTCTTAAGAAAATATGTTCAAATATTGGTTTTCATGCAAGAAAGATTGCAATTTGTTGTGATATCTAGAGTGATATTTTTTTTATCAAAGAATCCTACTTTCCATGCTAGAATAAAGAACATTGATGTGTAGTTTCATTTTATTTGTAATATGGTGGAAGATAGAAAGGTGAATTTGGAAAATTTTGAAACTTTGGTGATTGTTGCAAATGCACTGACAAATCCAATGAGCACAAATAAGTTTAGATGGTCTGTCAGTTTACTGGGCCTTGTGGCCTAAGTGTGATATAATGACTCTTGTAAGGTCTTAGAAAAGTGAGAGAATGTTAGGATTAAGGTGTCTCAAACTTAGAGATTCCCATGATTAAATAATTAATTTATTTTCCCTTAAATTGTTTATTTAATTTATTAAATGCAAAAAATATAAGTTTCTAAGTTACTAAGGCATTTTGTGGGACCCAACGATTAGTTCTCTTCATACATGAAATGTGCAAAGTGTGAGAATGTGTTACTTATCACATGGTTGCTCCTTTGGGAAGAGTTAAATGTTTATACCTCTTAAATGTGTGCCATGTTGACATGTGGCATTCTACTTTGGAAGTAAGCACTTGGCAGGACCTACTTATGAGCACATTACTTCTTTAGAGAAAGGGAAGCATCAAAGTGTGACACTTGTCACCTAAACTCTCAATGTAGCTTGGAGCATTATGATTTCTTCAAGGAGGTGCACCATGATGACATGTGGCATTGGTTTGAGGAGTTAACTCATGCTCAAAAAGGAATGTTGCTAAACAAAGACTAAGTTGTCATTGGTAGTGACTAGTAGTCAACTTGATAAACTTTCAATTTTTGTAGTGGAGTTGTATTTTCTCTATGGGGATGCCTTGCATGTAAGGTTACTTGATTTTTTGGATTTTTGTGCCTTTCATGTGGTTTCATGTTGTTGCATATTGATTTGGTTGCTTTTATGGTAACTTGGGACTTATGCATGTTGTCGGTTTTAGTTTGCAATCATGCAGAGACTATGGGAATGATGCTTGACAATATTAAGCACTTGTGTATAAGTGAAATAAATATGTTAATGACTTAGTGAACTAGTTGAGATTGATTATAATTTTCTAAGATATTATTATGTTGTCGAATTCACTCTCTAGACTTTGTATCATAGTGTAGTCACACCTGCAAGAGCATAGACTTTGGAAGTTGTATTGTAATTTATTTTTACTTTAATAAAACTGACCTATTCTTTGGTGTGGGGGTTTTTCCTCAAAATGGTTTTCTTGGGTAAATTTTGTGTCGTATGGTTTATTGCTTAAATGTGAAAATACCTAAGTGAATGTGCAATCTTAAATGAAATCGTAAGTGTTAAAATTTACAATAAAAGTTTTTGCAACCCTCTTGTGTTTGATTTATATTAGGAAGGTTGTTTTTGAACTCTTCTTTCATTTCAACAACATGGGTCTTATCCTTTTTCCCAATTCACTACCAACTATGATTACAATACAAGAATCACATACTACTTTCCATCACCAAAAAGCGAATAAGTGTAATAAGACATGTGACACATGATACCATTAATGTGCATGAACATAGTGATTGATTCACACATATATATAATGACCAACTATTAATAGGAAGTGGATGCAACCATACTACATGCATCTTCCCATTGCTTGGTTCACTAACATGTATCCTTTAAGTACATTCAACCACAAATAGAGATGTTGGTGAATTTCATGCTACATTGTGGGTCTCATACTTATTTTTTATTCACTATCGATTGTAATGATGAGCAATCATTCCATACTAATTGTAGCCATCACTAGCTAAGGTATAAGTGTAATAACATACAACACATGAAACTATTAATAATATTGCAATCCACTAAACCTTTTGAGTCAATGGATCATCCTAACACCTATTGACTCCG
>VDFB02107773.1:0-44279 GCA_007258455.2 Sequoia sempervirens | reverse complement strand
CAATTATGGGTTCAGGTATAGTATAGTTGCAAAGGGTAGCATTGAGGATGTACTCTATATTCCTAAGATTTTAGCTAATCTCCTTTTAGCCTTTTAGTTTACTAGATTTATCATACTGGTGATGGAAAGATAGTTGAGTTTTCACCACATAATGTAGTTATTCAACAACTACACCTTCTAGAGAGGAGTATTGCATCAGGTAGAACAGATCATGGGCGTCAGTTGTACATGTTTCATGGTTTTGAGTCATCTTGTGGAGCATCGCATATTGCCCATACTGACTCTTTGAGTAGAATTTGGTATGAGAGGTCTGGACACCTTAATTATAGGTATCTACAGTAGTTGAGTACTAAGAATATTGTACTTGGACTCCCTAAGGTGTCTTGCATAGAGGGTATTTTTTGAGGTTATATACTTGATAAACATCATCAAGAACCCTTACCAGAGGGTAAGGCCCATCGTGCTAATACCTTACTTGAGTTGGTTCATAGTGACCTTGAAATTCATTCCCAACTTCTTCATGTTTAGGAGCCAAGAATATAGTCACTTTCATTGATGACTACTCTCATTGAACTTGGGTGTATTTTGTTAAGTATAAAAGTGATGTTTTCCACACTTTCAGAGCCTTCAAGGTGCTTGTGGAGAAACAATTAGGTTCTTCTATTCGGTAGATCCACATAGATAATGGGGGAGAATATGTGAATCAGGATTTTATAGAGTATTGTGTTGAGCATGACATTCAACATCAATATTCGGTTCCCTACACTCCTTAGAAGAATGGTGTCGTCGAAAGAAATAATAGATCATTAAAGGAGATGGAAAATTGTATGTTTCAATCTAGGTCTATGGCCTCATCATTTTGGGATGAAGCTATCAATTATGCCAACTATATTTAGAACCACACTCCCCACAAGGCAGTTGAAAATCTCACTTCAGAGGATGCTTGGTCCATAATCAAGCTTGATGTTTCCTTCTTTAGAGTAGTTGGTAGTGAAGCTTGGGCATTCATACCAAATGGTTGGTGTAAGGCAATGGAGAGGGAGAGTCAACGATACATCTTTGTTGGTTATTGTGAGGATGTGAAAGCTTAAATTTTATTTGATCTTATCACTAGGGATGTCCACTTTCGTAGAGATGTCCAATTTCATGAGTCTTTCACACAAACAAATCCTCCATCATCTTCTTCTTCCTCACTACCTACCCTACCATCTTCATCTTATGATAATACCTTAGTGCTTGAGGATACTTCGAATGATGGTCTTGATCTACCACCGCCACCTTCATCGCCTTCACCGCCACCGCCACCACCACCACCTCCTACCACATGTTTTTCCCAAGTGGGCTAGAGGTGTTGTTGAGGAGGTTGGTTCTTTAGCTAGTGATCCTACATCCTCTAGACACACCCATTCACAAACTTCTGACACTAGTATTTTGAGTCATGTTATATCTACAGATCTACAAAGTTTTTCAAAGGCTTCCAATATTCCAGATTGCGACAATGCTATGGTAGATGAGTATTTTTCATTTATGAAGAATAATACATGGGATTTAGTTACTCTTCCTAAGGGAAGAAAGCTAGTTTGGTGCAAGTAAGTGTACCACACCAAATATGTAGCTAATGGTTCTATTGAAAGATACAAGGCACGTCTTGTAGCTAAGGGTTTTTGACAGGTTGAGGGTATTGAATACTTTGAGACATTTGCCCCTATAGCCAAGATGGATTCAGTTCACCTTGTTTTTTCTATTGCTACATCATAGAGATGGCTAGTTTATCAAATGGATGTGAAGAGTACCTTTCTACATGGTGATCTTCATGAGGAGATCTATATGGAGCAGTCTCCAGGTTTTGTTCAGGACTCTTCACTTGTTTGTAGGCTATGTCATTATTTATATAGTCTCAAGCAAGCCCCTAGGGCATGGTATGAGAAGATTGATTGTTTCTTGCCTGCATCTAGTTTCACTCATTGCCACTCAATCACACATTTTAAATTCATGGACATGGAGATGAAATTTTGAGATTAGTCTTATATGTTGATGACTTGATACTTACTAGAAGTTCCTCATCCATGATTCAGGATATTCATTGAATAGTTTGATGGCACACTTTGACATGACAGATCTTGGGCTTCTACATTTCTTCCTTTGTCTTTAGGTTCTTTAGTCTATTGAGGGGATTTCCATATACCAACAAAAGTATACCATTGACTTGCTTCATTGATTTCATATGAGTTATTTTAAGCCTGCACCTACACCATTTAAGTCTCGTGTCACTTTGACTACTACTTGCACCACACCTAGTGTTGATGCTACTTTGTATAGACAATTAGTTGGTAGTCTTTTATATTTGACACACACACATCCATATATTACCTTCATTGTTGGGCTTGTCTCCCATTTTTCACATGACCCTCATGAGATTCATTGGAAGGAACCCAAGTATATTTTGAGGTATATTAGCAAAACTACTCATTTTGGTATTCAGTACACATTAGGGGCTTCATAGATAGTAGGATACACCAACTCCAATTGGGATGGAGATGTTGATTCTCAAAATTCTACTTTCAGTTTTGTTTTTTCTCTTGGTTTTGGTCCAGTTGCATGGTCTTGCAAGAAGCAAACCACTATTGCATTATCATCTATTGAGGCTATGTATCAAGGAGCAATTCTTGCTAGCCAGGAGGTACTATGGCTTCAATAGCTTATGACAAAGTTTGGTCTTTCTCTTGATCATCATACTATAATTTGGTGTGATAAACACAATGCCATTCACATTTCACGCAACCTAGTTGAGCATCGGCAAACAAAGAACATCGAGATTCATATGCACTTCATTTGACAACTTATCCAAGATGGCGTTCTATCCTTAGAGTATTTACATAATGAGGATCAGGTTACAACCATCTTCACTAAACCTTTAGAATCACCTCCCTATATTACATTGTGATAGTTGCTTGGGGTGAAGGAAGTTGTCCTTGGGGGGTCTTGAGTCCTCCTTCCTTTGTATATAGTACTCTTTTTTGGAGAGGAGTTTTTTTCCCATTGAGTTTTCTCCTTTACTCCATTTGTGAGAGACTTTTATTTTATACATGAGTACCTTATCTGGCCTTATTGTCGAGAATAATCTTTAAGTGACTTAATCCATAAGTATCACTTAAGGGGAGATGTTAGTGTGAAAAGTGTCTTTATACATCTAGTTCCTAGACCTAGTAGTCCTATTCACACTAGCTTAAGTTCACTTAGTGGTTTAGTTGTCTCACCTCATGGACACTTGACACATGCCTTCACACTTTTCCCAAGTGTTCTACATGTATCATATCACTTGGAGGGTTAGTTGGTATTTTTGTTTCACCTTCCTATCTCCTCCTTGTTCTATATAAACAAGGCATGATCATTGTATCTACACACATTCTATGATATTTTTTTGGATTTTGCATTGTGCTTGATTCATTTCATGGTAGTTTGAGTATTTCATTCATTATTTGTTTCCCCAAAATTGATTACTATACAACAAAACTTGTGGCAGTGGCTAAGGTAACTAGAACTTATTTATATTTCTTTGAGGAATTTCCTAGAAATTTTATCCATTTTAATTCTTGATTGATTTCTCAATATGTGCTTGCAGATCAAGTAAATGAGACCATGATATTTTAGTGGTCCCATACCCTTGGTGTATTTATCAATTATATTTTTTAATAAAGATAACAAATTTGAGGGAAAATTGACCCTTAATTCCTCTATTTGGGCCTTGTGGTGGAGGTGGGTTAGCATACACATAGTAAGGTTGACCATTACTACTTATTGGCCTTCACATGTGAAAATTTTCATTATCCATATTGTTGTTGTCTTCCAAGGTTTTGGAAGACATTCCCTAGTTATCCCTTTATCACCCAATTTCTTTTCTACTAGAATTTGGGATCTAAAGTCTTTGTCTAACACAAAGGCTTCAACAATTTTATTTTATGAACTATTTTTTGATTGAAAAATGTATATTCCCATTGTAGGTATTCTAAAAAGAGAAAAAAAAAAGGTGAGAGATACCTTAATCTTCTTTCCATGAACTATACAATAATATTCCTTGAATTTTTGAATGAATTTCTTGATGATGTTAGCATCATGTCTCCTAAACTTCTTCAAGAAATCCAACCAACCCATTTCCTCAAAGTGTGCTACAATTTCTTTGTTCTCCATGAGTTTCTAGGTGAAATTTAGTTGTGCCTTCCTTTTTACCCCCATTGTTAAATTTTAGGTGATAGTTACCAAAGCACTTGGAATTCCAAGATTGGGGGAAGCCTTGAACACACCTTTTGGGTATTGAAAATATTAAATATAGGGTTGTTCAAGGCTATGGTGTGCAAGGAATACTGTTTAAAAAGTTACATGAAAAGAATGGTAAGGGGATTTTCATAGCAAGACGAGGAAGGGTGATGATGGTACCATGCAAGAATATATTTTAATCATACATCATATCATTTCATAGTATTCTATTGAATGATATTAGAGTACTTCACTGCCATTTCTTAGTTCTCAAGTGTTAAGATAATTATTAGTACTTTGTAGATTATCAAGTGGCTTGCCACTAGGAAATATATGTATTTATGCACATAATGTAGAATTAATTACTTTTTAAGAATAATTATTGTTTTTTTGTAATAAAAAAATTATGTCTTTTCATATTAAATATTTTTTACAAAGTCATCATTCCTAATTTTGCACTAGTATTTAACAATGTGACAATGAGAAAATTTTACAATGACAATAATGATGATGATGGGTGATTATTTCCATTGAAAATTTCAAAGATTTAACCAAAAACATTTAAAATATACTACAATGAGTTATGAAATATTCTAAATATTTTGTTGAAGGGATGAGATAACAAATGACACCTAGTTCTTTAAGATTGTTATGGCTTAGAATAAAATGGCTCCAAGAGTATTGTTGCAAGAATAATTTATAGAAATGGAAGGAATGACTTTGGGAGTAGGGTGCTGCCATAATAGTGGTTTACACTTTCTGGGAGATCCTAATTTTTACTGAAATCACATATTTTTAGAAAATATAATGATTTAAGCCTTGAAAATTTCCATTTAAAGGACTCCAATTGAAGAGGGTTGGACCAAACCACCTTTTACCAAGCCCCCTTGGATAGAACCCTGCTAGTTTTAAGCCATACCTATAATGGAGTCTCCTTTACACCTATCAAAATGTTGATAAAAACCACTTTTGATTTACCTTTTGGGGGATCAAATGAATTCATTTAAAATTTATTTTTTTGTAAGTATGTAGTCCTTATTATAAGCTTCCAAAAAAGTATAATTTTAATTAAATTAAATTTGTTTATTATATTTTTTTTATTTCTTGTGAATGTAGGTTTTTCACCAAAAATCAAGCTCTCTGTTCTCCACATGTGGAAAAATAGAAAATTATCAATTTTTTTTTTGAAAAATATGAGTGCACCAGATATTCAAGTCCTTGATCTAACAAAAAAATTAAAATTTAATTTTGATATGAGACACCTAAATTTAATCACTTCCATATGATTAAATTTGTTGCATTACGTCTATCATATTAATATTAATTTATTAAATTAATATTACACCCTTTATCCCATACCGATAAAGTATTTAATTTAATAATTAATACTTTGTCTTTTTACCCTATTCCTCTCTAAATTAAATAAATACACTAATTTATTTAATTTAGTCATTCTTCTCTTTTGTTTAAAAATCAATTTAAAATTTCTCACTTTCTCTCTCCTTGTCACATCCTCCTACATTTGCCACTTGCCTCTAATCTTCTGTTAATTAGCCTAATCCAATATTTGCACAACCTTAACCAAAATCATTAGCTAAATTTAGCACCACCTTTTTGGTCAATTCTTCCATTTTTCCTTTTTGATGTTAACCCCCTTTCCTATGTGAATTTTTAATTCACATTTATTTGCTCTAGATTCCTCTTCTTTAAATGTGAATTTTTAATTCACATTCCATTCTCCCAAGGCTTCTAGAACCTTGGACTTGTCACAATCTCCACATGTGACCAAGTCCCACCTTTTTGGAGCCCACCTTTTACCCTCTAGATCATCCTATGAGTGTGAATTTTTAATTCACATTTATATCCCCAACCACCTTTCACTTTCCCATGTAGATTTTTGAGGAATTCTAAAATTCCTCAAAAGTCCCTTTCACTCCCACTTGGGGACAAGAAATCCCTTTTTGTGGAAATCCTCTCATCCCCCAAGGTGCATGTCCTTTTCCACCTCATGTACCTTTTTGACAACTCATCTCCATCTCATATCCCTTGCCACTTCACCCTCCACATGTCAAGATGTGAGGGCTTGTGGGTTCTCAACCCACCATAGCCCTTCATCTTGACCTTGTTGGATCAATCTTGACCCTTGAATTCTCTAGAGAATTCAAGTTCCTCTATAAATACCCCCTCCTCAAGGGCATTTGAACACTTTCATTTTGAGCAACTTATGCTGCTAATTTGCCTTCTCAACACTTTGCACTCTCATAACTACATGCTGTCCATTTGAATCCTCAAGCCTTTTTCAATCATTCAACCATCTTTGTTCATCATTTTGCATATTGAAGCTTGCATTTTAGTCATTCAATCCATCATCTAAGGAGCACACAACCAATCCAAGCAAGGGCCAATCAAAGAGGTATCAACAACAAGGGAGGTAAAAGTATTTGTGTTTCATTTTATTTGCATTCCTTTTCGTTGAACCACTCTTTTGGCTAATCTTGAGGTGTCCTTGGTATTTTGTTATTCATGTTTCTTAGTTATTTTACACCTTTAGAGCAGTAGGAATTCCAAGGTATGAGATACATACAAAAAGTTCGCAGCTATCACGATCCCTATGTTTGAATTGTAATTGGTTTGACTTTGAAACTTTATTAAGGAAACAATATTCAATAAAGCACTATCTAACCAAGTGGAAGCACTATATATTAGAGTTAAAATCTAAATTGAAAGAATTAGAATTTTTTCCTTCATGGAAAAAAAGTTATGCATTATACGGTGAGTGTCACTTTTTAAAAATGTTGTTTTATGAAAAAAATTAGTTTTCGAGGGAGATAGAAAAATAAGTGCAATCTAATTCCAAAAAAATTCAAAAAAATATTTAGAATCTACAGACAAAATTTCATGAAACTATAGTTTGCATCATTTTCAAATTCCTCATGGTTTAGTCGCTATAGGTGCCTGAAAGTGAATATTTGGTTAGAAAAAAATATTTTAGTGTCCAGTTTGGCCAAAAATTGTAAACCACTATTGTGGGATCACCCAGTATTGTTGAAAGGATGCTTCAAAGAATGGAAGGAAAAAATCTAGGAGTATTGTTGGAAGTTCATGCTTCAAACAATGAAAATAACAACTATAGGAGTATTGTTGGAAGCATGCTCTGAAGTGATTGGATGAATGACTCCAAGAGTATCATTGGAAGAATAATTTAAAGAAACCAAATAATATCTTTAGACTTGTATTATTCAAAGGACACTATACAGAAATGAAATGAACATCTTTGGGAGTATCATTGGAAGGATACTCTAGAGAATTTAAATGAATAACTCTAGAAGTATTAATGAAAGGACACTATGAGGAAATAGAATGAAAATATTTGGGAGTATTTTTGGAAGGATACTCTAGAGAAATATTGAATTAAAGAATATCTTCGGAGGATTGCTAAAGATATTATCTCTAGAAGGATTTTCTTTAATAGAGTTTTTTTAAATTAAAGAAGAGAAAAACCACCAATTATTGGTTTTTAAATCTCTCTCTTTTTAATATATTATTCTAATGTTTTATCATGAAATGGAAGGGAAACCCCACCATGCAAAAAATACTTAACTAAAATTGATATTTTTTTATGAATTCAACTCTATTGGCTATTTTTTTGGTATAAGTGCAGTTTGTGTTTATTGACCATCATTCTTCTGGTATCTCAACTAATGGGGATCAATTGTACAAATCTATTGTTAAATATTTATACAATTTCATATGGTAAAAATATTCCCTTTCAAGTCATTATATTTGAAATAAAATAACAAAATCCAAAACTCCCTTATAAAACTCTTTCTTCTTTATATGTTGGTCATGCCATAATTATCAATTATGTTGGTCTAACTCTATCTAATGTAGTAGTTCTATTCATAGCTCATCTATTTTATTTAGTTGTATTACTCATTCTTGTTGAGCTTGACTAAGGTCTAGAACAACTTTCACGATTTTTTGAAGGTTTTATGCCTCAAATTCAGTGGTAATTTTTTTAAAAATAACTCATTGGATGTTAACTTTATGGTTGATTTTTAAGTGATATTATAGGCCCATGTTGCACCATGCAATTTCCTCAACCATAATTATTTTTTGGCTACTACTATTTTAAAAATATGCTCTCTATTTCTCTAAATGTCACCTTTAACTAACCATTTTCTTGAGGATTCTAGGCCCTAAACCATGAATAATATAGAGAGAGAGAGAGAAAGAGAGGGAGAGGGAGATAGGGAGGGAGGGAGAGGGGTAGGAAGGGAGGGAGGGAGGGAGCAAGAGGTGGAGAGGGAAGGAGGGAGGAAAGGAAAGGTAGAATGGGGAGAGAGAGGGGTAAGAGAGAGGTAGGTAGACCCTCAACCATCCACCATGGACCCTAAACCATTATCCATAAACCCTAGGTAAACCCTAAACTCTAAACACTATATGATAAACCATAAACCCTAGGTTCTAAACCCTAAAACCTAGGCCCTTAACCCTAAACACTAAACTTGAAACCCTAAAACCTAACAATTATAATTTTTAAAGATAAAACCTTAAAAATTAAATTTAACCCCTAAACCAACAACTTTGAACCCTCCATCATAAATCATAAGCCCTGAACCCTAAATCCTAAGCCCTAAACACAATTTGTTAATCCCTAAAATAAACTATTAATAATTTAACACTAAAACCTAAAAAATAAATTTCATCTCTAAACTCTCCATCATAAACCCTAAGCCCTAAACCCTAAACACCATTTTCCAAACCCTAAAACCTAATATTAATAATTTAACACTAAAACCTAAAAAAGTAAATTTAATCTCTAGACCCTCCATCATAAAACCTACACCCTAAACCCTAAACCATGAATAATTTAGAGAGATAGAGAGCTGAGATAGAGTTCAAGAGAGGGTGAGAGGGGGGAGAGAGTGATGGAGGGAGGGAGAGGTAGATAGAGAAAAGGAGGGAGGAGAGGTAATGAGGGGAGAGAGTGTTGGCTCTCAGTTGTTTTTGGTTTGTCCTTGATGTCAAAAGTGGTTTGTTGATTTGAATGTGATGATATGCTTGGTGGATGTTGACAAGATGCATTCTCTCAATGATTATTAGGTTGATTGGTTCTCATGATATGCAGATGGTGTATTCAGTTGCTCATGCTCAATTTTTCTTTGAATAATATATATCTCTGACATGTATTGTGTCACTGACACTGTGACAAAACTCCTTGGTTTAGATAATATATGCACACTGTTTATACAATTGGGATGGTCTAATCTTAGTGGCATATGATTTGGTTTAGTTTATATCATGATTTCCTTGGCTCTGTCTACATCATTTTGATGAGCTACATGATGTTCAGTTTTGGATCTACATGATATTCTTTCAGTGTTTATAATTATGTTGGACTGACAGTGTTGATAAGGCATTGTACAGGTTATTCAGGATTGATCATTTTTAGGATCTTTTGAAGGCTCCATTTGAGGTTGCATGTCACAGGTTATTTGATCATATTTTGATTGATCATTTACAGGTTCATTTATCAAGTGACCAAGGTCATTTGGTCTTTCTTGTTACATTTTAATGTGTTTGATTATGCACATTTCTATTGCATATCTCATGGAATTTTGACTTGATAATATCATTGTGTCAATGGTTCTTTGATTTCTCTACATGGGCATTATAAGGTGACTTCTCTCTACAGGCCTTGCTATGATAATCAACATTGAAGTGTTCATAAGCATCTTGATTGAATATTTAATGTGGCATATAATATAAACCTTAATTGGTTTCTTTTGGCACACTTTATTGTTGTTTATCTTGGCATATCGGGTGGTTATTTCATTTCACATTGGAGTTATCTTTGTTAAAGTCACATGGCAGTGACATCATAATATACAGTATCGAGTTTCATCAAGCACATGGTATTTGTGTCGGTTTCATGGCACTAAATTGGAAGTTGACTTTGACAAGTCACATTACAATATGTATCGATGGTATTGAGCTTAAATGACAAGTCACATTATACATAAACTATATTTTCATCGACATCTATTATTCAAGGTCATTATTGTTGTCAACATTTCTAAGGGATAACTTTGGCAACATCATCTTTGTTAGAGTCATTATTTGGTAATAGATACAACACGGATTTCAAATGGTTATTAATCTTCAACAGTGGATTCCAAGTCATTATGATGTTTTGTTACAAAGTATAGGACTCCAAAACATCGTTACAAAGTATCAGACTCCAAAACAGTGAATAGAACAAAGACAAAAGTGATTTGATGTCTGAATATTTGAGTTGAATAGGATCTTAGATCATGCTTCATGCTTATGGAGTTGATATGGTGAATGGAATTGTGGTTAAGAATAGAAATGGTTTTCTTTTGCCTCATGAATTTGATGTTTTTGTCATAATGTTTTGTGTTCATTTTTGAGAGCAATGTTTTGTCTCTTGTAAGGAGTTGAGCGTATTAACAATGATCATCTAGCAGTAATGGACCTACTTTCATTATGTGATAAATGCATTAGACATAACCAAATGGATAGATATCAGTGAAAGTTCCATGCCAATCAAACATATTTGTCAGAGAACATAGGTATGGTGGTTGTCAAATGGATGTGTGAATAGTGAAGAATCTTCCATATTGCACATTTGCATGATTTAGTATTATTGTACAAAAATAGTACATAAATGAACACTAGTTTATGGTATTGGTTTCATGATGTTGTGATTCTAAGTTTCCAACTCAACTAAAGATAATAAATGGGTTCTTCTTGTCTCATGCATAGTGATGATTATTATGTATCTTTCTTGAAAGGAGGTAGTGGCATTGATTTGTTTCAATCACAATATGGTGTTTCAATGTAGATGGAATTAACATGGTCTTCATGCACTGATAAACAAAATACATTTCAATGATCCTTCATGGAATTGATCACAGTTCCATTTTGATGTATTGTGACTTTAGAACAAAGAACAATTCAAGACAGTCATTGAAACAGGCCCACTGTTATGACAATCAATGTTGCATTGTGAACAATCAATGATATCATAAAATGGAGGTCATATGTATTTTCTCATCCATGGTACTCCAACAACATGTTGACTATTTACAATCTAGGATAGTTCAATGTTGATTATGTTGTCATTGATGATTATGGGAAAAGTGGTTAGGATTTGTGGAATATTATGCAATGTTTCAATGACGACAATTACCTCTTGTTTACTTAGTTGCTTGAAAATGTTTTTGTTTGTTGAGTCTTCTTGTCAGGGGCCACCACTTGCACAATATAGTGATAGTTATATTGTTATCAGTCAAGGTGCAATTCTCAGTTTGTTGGAGGTGCTTTGAGAAGCATTATTATTTTGTATTTTGGTCAGATGCACAATGTTTTATGAAACTACCATTATGATGATGATGATTGTATGTTCATGCATGGTTATTTAAGAGTTCTTTTGCAAAGATATGTTGATAGTCTTGATCACGTTGGACCAATAGTGTTTGATGTCTTGAAGGGGAAGGTTTTGATAAGAGCATGAGAAGAATTGATATCAAGCAGTTGGAATTTTTTTTTTTATCAAAGTCATGCTCTAAGGTAACAGTGCTTTGAAGACATTCACTTAGACAATATAGAAGGTTGGCACGAGTTTAAATGAAGAAAACTTCAATTTTTTTATGCTCTAGATTGTGTTTTCTTGCAAGAACTGCTATTCTTTCACGTTTGATGAGAACATGTTTGTATCAAACAAGACCAACCGATTCTATGATAAGTTCTTCATTGAATGCCCATCAAGCCATGTTGCAATACTACCAAGATTTATTATATGTAAAGTGTTTGGGGGAGCTTCATGTTGTAATTTGTCTCTAAGTATCTAAATTGACAGGGTCTTTGATAATATTTATCCATGTGATTAACACAAGGAGCTATATGCAACAGAGTTGTTTGATTATAAAGTAATTGATCCTTGAGTTTTGTTTTGTTCTTTCAGATGGATATGTGTTGGTTGGACTTTCAGTTGTTTATCTTCATGGAAAATCACATTCTCCCCTTTCATCCTTTGTCATTGAGGAAAAAAGGGGGAGAGAAATTATGTGTTTTTCCATCAAGGACAAAGGGGGAGTTTGTTGGCTCTCAGTTGTTTTTGGTTTGTCCTTGATGTCAAAAGTGATTTGCTGATATGAATGTGATGATATGCTTGGTGGATGTTGACAAGATTCATTCTCTATTCAATTGTTAGGTTGATTGGTTCTCATGATATGAAAATAGTACATATTCAGTTGCTCATGCTTAGTTTGTCTTTGAATAATATGTATCTTTGACATGTGTTGTGTCATTGACACTGTGAAAAAACTCCCTGGTTTGGATAATATATGTACACAATTTATATAGTTGGGATGGTCTAATCTTGGTGTCATATGATTTGGTTTAGTTTATATCATGATTTCCTTGGCTATGTCTAGATCATTTTGATGAGCTACATGATGTTCAATTTTGGATCTACATGATATTATTTTAGTGTTTAAAATTATGTTGGACTGATAGTGTTGATAAGGCATTGTATAAGTTATTTAGGATTGATCATTTTCAAGATCATTTGAAGGCTCCATTTGAGGTTGCATGTCACAGGTTATTTGATCATATTCCGATTGATCATTTGTAGGTTCATTTCCTAGGTGACTCAGGTCATTTGGTCTTTCTTGTTACATTTTAATGTGTTTGATTATGCACATTTCTATTGCATATCTCATGGCATTTTGACTTGGCAATATCATTGTGTCAATGGTTCTTTGATTTCTTTACATGGGCATTATAAGGTGACTTTTCTATATAGGCCTTGCTATGATAATAAACATTGAAGTGTTCATAAGCATCTTGATTGACTATTTGATGTGGCATATAATATAAACCTTAATTGGTTTCTTTTGGAACATTATATTGTTGTTTATCTTGGCATATCGGGTGGTTATTTCATTTCACATTGGAGTTATCTTTGTTAAAGTCACATGGTAGTGACATCAATAATATATGGTATCAGGTTTCATCAAGCACATGGTATTTGTGTCGTTCAAATGGCACTAAATTGGAAGTTTACTTTGACAAGTCACATTGCAATATGTATCAATGGTATTGAGCTTAAATGACAAGTAACATTATACATAAACTGTATTTTCACCGACATCTATTATTCAAGGTCATTATTGTTGTCGACATTTCTAAGGGATAACTTTGGAAGCATCATCTTTGTCAAAGTCATTATTTGGTAATAGATAACAACATGGATTTCAAATGGTTATTAATCTTCAACAGTGGATTCCAAGTCATTATTATGTATTGTTACAAAGTATCGGACTCCAAAACATCATTATGTTTGATTAAATTCTTCGACACACTTGAAAGAAAGAAGATTAGGGAAATATTGTTTTTATCTCAATGTGTTAATTTCTTGAACCCTAGCCACCATATGTGAAGTATGCAAAAGCTCAGCCAACATTCTAAAAGAATAATGAGAACTAATGCAAGCCCAAAACAGGAAGCTCGATGGTAGTTTTTGAATGAGTGGATTTTCTTTTTGACTATGGAAGTGAGAGGAGTTTCTTCTAGCTGGGTTGTTATGAGTTTACTTGATAGGTTGTGGTGGTTTCTTTGCCTTCATCCTTCGTGATCAGGTAAAATGATCTCGTGGTTTTGTTTTTAAAAGATTCTTCTGGAATATTCAGTTTGGTGCTTAAGGCATAAGCATTTTTTCAATTCAAGTCTTCTGAGATTCTAGCATAACATATTGTTTTTGTTGAAGATAGAAATCTGTTAGGGTTTCACAAACCCAAGTTGATTTTTAGTTATTCAAAACTATATACAAAGATTATCTTGCCTCTATTTAAGAAGGGTTTTTTTGGTATTTCTTGGATTGATGGTGAAGAGAAATGTTGTGAGACATTAGGCTTTATTCTTACGGTGACAATAATTTTTTTTACATTGAAAATCCTTTTGAATCTCAGATATTTGTATAAAACAAGATTTTGTTAATCATATATAGCATTCTTCTTCAGTGTGCTTATAGAAAATCATAATAATCTTGTGTTGAGATTCTAGGATTGCAATTATTGCACTTCTAGGGTTTTAACAGTTGATTATATTTTGTATTTTGTAAAGGGGTTGGTGCTCCTAGAGTTGGTGTTCTAAATTAGTAAGGGGTTGGTGCTCCTAGAGTTGATGCTCTAAATCAGTGAGGGGTTGGTGCTCCTTGGAGTGGATGCTCCTGAACTTTGTAGAGTTGGTGCTCTATTTGAATAAAGTGATATATTTTTCGAGTGGTTTTTATTCCCCAAGAGGGTTTTCCACTCAAGACAAATTCTGGTGTTATGTGATGTTTATATGTGTGTGAGTTCTCTTATTTGTCTATTTTAAATGTGTCACCAAATATATATTGAATTCACATTTTCCAATATATATATGTCAGGTTTCATGTATAAAAGTTTTGATTTAAAAATGAACTATGATACATGTGAAAGTGTTACATTTCCCTTCTATTAAAGTTTCATGTTTAAATTCTTGATTCATGCAAATACACTACTATATATGCACAAGCAAAATATGTTCTTTGAAATTTCCTTTGGTGTCTTGATTTAAATGTCAAGTTTGCAATACATATTGTCATTTGTCTTCTTGGCTCAAAACAAACTTACAATTTTGTTTTTGAAAAAGTTTTGTGACTTTCATAAATCATTGATACACCCCCTCTCTCAGTGATTTAGTCTTCCAATAGAGAGATAGAGAGGTGAGAGAGAGGGGTACAAATAAATGGAAAGAGAGATAGAGAGGGAGGGAGGGAGAGTTAGAGAGGGGAGAGAGAGATATGTGTCATCCTAAACCCTTTGTCGTCAATCAAAACAATAGGACCTAAGCCCTAAGCCCTACCTTAAACTCTATACACTAAACCCTAAACCCTTCACCATAAATAATTTAGAGAGAGGAAGAGATGGAGAGGTTGAGAGGAAGGGGGAGAGAGAGGAGTAGGGGGAGGGAGGGAGAGGTAGAGAGGGAAGGAGGGAGGGATGGATAGGTAGAGAAAGGAGAGAGAGAGAGAGGTGAGAGGTAGGTAGGTAGACCCTCAACCCTCCATCATGAATCCTAAACCCTTGACACTAAACCTTATTTACCTTAAGCCCTAAACTCTAAACACTATATGGTAAAACATAAACCATAAACCCTAAGCCCTAGGCTCTAAATCCTAAACCCTAGGCCATAAACCCTAAACACTAATTTGTAAGTTCCCTAAAACATAACATTAATAATTTTTTGCACAAAATTTTTAAAAATTTAATTTAATCCCTGAACCATCAACATTGAACCCTCCATCATAAACTCTAAATTGTAAACCCTAAACCCTAAGCACTATTCACTAAACCCTAAAACTTAACATTAATAATTTATCACTAAAACCTAAAAAAATTAAATGCAATTCCTAAACCCTCCATAATAAACCCTAAAACCTAAACACTATTCAATAAACCCTAAAACATAACATTAATAATTTAACACTAAAACCTACAAAAATTCAAGTTAATCTCTAAACCCTCCATCACAAACCATAAACCATAAACCATGAATAATTTAGAGAGAGAGGGAGAGAGAGATATAGAAATGAGACAAAGAGGGAGAGGGAGAGAGGGGAAGAGAGTAATGAAGGGAGGGAGAGGTAGAGAGAGAGGGGAGAGAGGGAGAGGTAGCAAGGGGAGAGAGATGAAGATGTGAGATAGAGAGGAAGAGAGGGAGAGAGGGGAAGAGAGCAATGGAGGGAGGGGAGAGAGATGGAGATGTGAGAGAGAAGAGAGGGAGAGTGAGAGAGAGAGATAGATGGAGGGTAGGAGGTAGAGAGGGGAGGGAGGTAGAGAGGTGAGAGAGAGAGAAGAGAGGGGTAGGGAGGGAAGGAAGGAGAGGTAGATAGGGAAGAAGGGAGGGAGGGAGATGTATAGAAGGGATAGAGAGGTGAGAGATAGAGAGAGATGTAGGTGCCACTCTAGACCCTTCATCATCAATTATAAACCCTAAATCCTAGGACCTAAGCCCTAAGCCCAAAACCTTAAACACTATATGCTAAACCTTAAATATTAGGCCCTAAACCCTAAACCAAGAATAATTTAGAGAGAGGGAGAGAGGGAGGGATACAAAGAGGTGTAGGGAGGGAGGGAGAAGTAAAAATTAGGGAGAGAGGTAAGTATACTTTTAATAGTCCATCATGAACCCTAAACCCTAGGCCCTAAAACTCAAGCCCTAAACTCTAAAAGCTATATGCTAAACATGGAGAGAGGGAAAGAGATGGAGAGAGGGAGTGATAGAGGGAGGGAGAGAGAGGAAGATAGGGAGAGCAGAATAGAGAGAGGGAAGAGAGGAAGAGAGAGTGATCGAGGGAGAGGTAGAGAGAGGGTGAAAAATAAAGGGAGAGGTAGTGAGGGGAGAGAGATAGAGGTGAGAGAGAGGTAGAGAGGAGAGTGATATAGAGAGGTGAGATAGGGAGATAAAGAGAAGTAGAGAGGGAAGAAGGGATATAGGGAGAGGTATAGAGAGAGTGAAGGAAGGAGTGAGTGAGAAAGAGAGGTAGAGAGAGTGGAGGGAGGGAGATGTAGCCAGGGGAGATAGATAGAGAGATGAGAGAGAATAAGATAGGGAGAGATAGGTAAGATAGAGAAATGTAGAGGGAAGGAGGGAAGGAGAGGTAGAGAGATCGGAGATGGAGATCTAAAGAGGGACAAAGAGAGAGAGGGAGGGAGAGGTAGAAAGATAGGTCTAGATCTCAGGGAAGGGAGGGAGAGAGAGAAGGAAGGAGGGATAGGGTAGATAGTGGGAGAGAGAGAAGGTGAGGGAGACAAGGATATCATTTTTCCTTTGCAATAATGTGAGCATGTTATAATGCACTCATGCTATGGGAACTTAATATAAATAATAACGTGAGTGTGGTATAGCACACTCAACTTATTATATACCTTGGGAATTTCCAACCCTTAGGGAAAAGGGTTGGACTAACTTTTCAATATCCAAAAACATGTTTTTTTAAACTGTAAAAAAATTGACACAATCTTGAGCATGTCTCCATCAAGTTTGCATGTGTTTCAATGTCAAGTCAAAAAAATGACATGGTAATGTTGAGCTCTCTCTTAGCTTTCTAACCATGTATTTTTTCATGTTTCGAATATGTTAAGGTTTTGATCTTTAATCTCTTTTGATAATGTTTCCTTTTTTTGTAAAAATCCTACATATTGTCTTTTTGGCTTCATTTTTTAGACGTTTGTCAAAATTTCAAATAAATTACACTTTTAGAAACTAGACTTTATTCTATACACAATAAAAAATGATTTTTTAATTAATTTCCTATAAAATTTGGGGGGAGAATGCTTAATTTTTTTTCGATGTGTCCACTTAAAAAATTAGTAAAAAAACATAGATTCATTAAAAAATTAGTAGAAAAATGGGGCATAAGCTACATGGTGTTAGCTAATTTCTCACTGAAGTAATTTTTTAAATACTAAGAAAAAGTTAACATTTTAGGGGTAGCACTCTAGATGCTATTTTATGTTTTTTGATAGAAACATAAGCACTTTGTGTGCTCCCCCTTTTTGAACCCCTTAATCTCCACCATTTAAAAAAAAAAATTACTATGCAGAGTGGGAACTATAAAAAACTTGCAGATATAAATATATGTACTGCAACAAAAAAAAAAAAACATTAAAATAAAAAAATAGTTTGAAGCCAATTGAAATAAACATAAATAAGTATGAATTTTTTAGAGGATCGTTTCCATAGTGGGGTTGGAAGACAACCTCACTTGCATTAAATTCATCCATGATCGATGGTCTTTTTATCCTTTAGTGATGAATGTGTTGAAAAACTTAATGAAACTAAACAACGCATCACGTTCTGTGGCTCCCAACCTCTCCAACGACAAAGCCAAAGTGCTCCATCACATGTCCCTCATTGCACAATGACCATTTCTAGTGCAACCACCTAATGGGGTTGTAGAGGACCAAAACCATACCAAAACAAATGTGAAAAGAAAAACCTAATCGCGATGCATTCATTGGTGGATGAGAGTGGCAAAGTAGTTATGCAATAAATGCACATTCAATGATCTGTATTGGTGTGATAGTGAATGTGGTAAGTGATGAACATGTGTCCACCACCGGTCCATGCCATGAAATTTGATTGTAGTTAAAATAGAAAACCATGTCACCGTGTATGGAAAACATGGGAACAACAACTAACAAGGAGATTGTTGAATGAAGGACATGTGGGTGCTTTGTGGACATGAGTCTGATTAGGATGCTATGTCATCAAGTGAAATGGATGACCAAATCAACATAGACCACACCACCATCAAACCCTCTCCCCTACCACTTAATGATATATTACTAGCAATTGCACCTTGATGTCAACTAGGTACTTCGAAGAGGTATGGAAGGTTAATTAGGAAAATATTTCTCTATATTTTGTATACATTTGTGAAGTATAAGAGGATAATTGGTAGTCTATTTATCAAAAGATGTTGTTTGTGCAATAAAAGTTTCAATGGAAAAGTGATAGCTTCAAATAAACTATGCATGTCCACTTACAAGGATCCAAACACAACTGAAACAAAACCTCTGAATCAAGAAGATAATCAGGCTCATGTTATGCTAACAATAGGGAGAGGGAGGGAGAAAGGGAGAGATGGGGATAGAAATAGGGGGAGATATAGGGGGAAGAGTGAGTGAAAGAAAGAGGTAAGGAGATATATATAGAGAGAGTTAAGAGGATAGAGATAGAAAGGAAGATGGCTATGGAGATAGAGATGGATATAGAGATGGAAGGGATTGGGATATGGAGAGAAGGAGAGGAGAGATAAAAAGAGAGAGGAGAGGGATATATATGGAAGAGATAAATATATAGAGAGGGAGTTGGAATGAGAGAAGGAGATAATAAAAGAGGGAGAGATAGAAAGATAAAGATAGAGATAGGAAGTGATATATGGAGAGGTAGAGATATGGAGAGATATAGGGATAAAGAGAGATGAAGAGATAATGAGATGGAGATAAAGGGAGAGATGGAAGAATAAATATGAAGAGATAGAGATCGAGAGGCAAATAGATATAGATATAGAGGTCTAAAAAGAGGGAGAGGGAGAGATGGATGGAGAGGGAGACATGTCTAGAGATATAAGGGGAGAGAGGAAAATAGAGGTAGAGATGAAGATAAAGTGAGAGGGGAAGAAGGAGATGAATAGATAGAGATAGAGGTAGAGGGAAAGATAAAGATAGAGAGATAGTGAGATATGGAATGATTTAGATAAGGAGGAAGAGATAGAGAGATATAGAGAGATATAAATGGTGAGATAGAGATATAAGGAGATGTAGAGAGGGGGGAAGGGGAGAGAGACAAAGAGATAGAAAAAAGGACCAAAGTAGAGAGAAAAATAGAGATGGAGAGAGGGAAAGAGAAATAGGGGTAGATAGAGAGAGGGACTCTGAGAAATAGGGAGAGATGGAGATATATGGGAAGAGAAAGGGGGAGAGGTAGAGATAGAGAGGGGGGATAGGGAGGGAGTGAGGGAGAGAGAGATGGGGAGAGATAAAGAGGGAGGGAATGGAAGAGAGATAGGTAGAGGGAGAGATAGAGAAGATGGGGGGAGAGAGAAAGAGATAGGTAGATGAGGGACAGAGAGAAGAAGGGGAGAGAGGAGTAGATATAGGGTGAGGGAGAGAGATATGTAGAGAGGGAGAGATAGCTCAATATATAGAGAGGGAGAGGGAGAGATATAGATAGAGGGAAATATAGACAGACAAAGAGGGATAGGGAAAGAGATAGAGAGATAGGGAGGGAGAGAGATATAGGTAGAGAAAGTTATGGATAAAAAAAGATAGAGAGAGAGTGAGAGGGACACAGAAAAATAGAGAGACATGTAGTGGGAGAGATGGAGTGAATACGAGAGAGAGAGGGGGAGAGGGAGAGATAGCTCAATAGATAGAGAGAGAAAGAGAGTGAACTAGATAGAGGGATATATATAGAGAGATAATTTAGCAGTATAATTATATTATATATAATTTAATTTTTATTACATATAATATATTTTAATTAATTTATATATTATATTTAATCATTTTTAATATAAAATATAATAAAAAATATAACCATAGTATTATTTTTAAAATAAATATAATTTAATTTGAATTATATATAATATAATTATGTATATTGTGGAAATCAACCAATGGATTCATATAGGAAACACTTTCACTATAAAAATATATCTTAAATTTATTATACATAAAAAATAGAAAAATAAATACAAGAAAACATCTTAAATTATTGTTACACATAAAAATAAGTTTCTATATTAATATATTTAAAATAAAAGATATTCAAGGTCTTTTAAAAAAATCAAAAGTATTCTTTGAGGTATTGTAAAATGTCTTTCTGAATAGTAAAATAGAAAGAAAATTATGAATGAAAAAGAATAATATTTTTTAAAGATTGCATATAAAACAAACATCTTAAATTATTAAACATAAAAAATAAGTTTCTAAATTATTATATTTAAATTTTGTAAATTAGATAGAAAAAAGTATGTTAAATTTATTGTACACAAAAATATGTTTATAAATTAATTTATTTATAAATAAAAAATATTCAAAATTATCTTTCAAAATCATTTTTTTTTATGTTATTGTAAAATATATTTTTGTATGATTAAATAAAAATAAAATAATAAATAAATAAATAAAAGAGTATCTTAAATTTATTAGGTCAAAATAAGTTTTAAAATTAATGTTATTTAAAATAAAATTAAATATAAAGAAATATTTTCAATTTACTATTACACATAAAATAAGTTTATAAATCAATATAATTAAAAATTAAAAAAAGTCAGTATCTTCTTAATTTTTAAAAAGATAAAATATCTTATAGAAATATCACAATTTGACATGCCATGGAAATTACCTCCCTACTTATTAATGATCTAAAGGGGCTCTATAATGAATGGTTCATAAGACACATACTTGCTGAAGGTTTTGCAAATGGGGTTGCAAGCTAAGTGGGCTTAATCTTGGGGGAAAGCTTTGTGGTTAGGCGCGCTTGAGCTGGAGTAGTACTGGGATGGGTGACCTCCTAGGAAGGCCCAATGCTTCACCTCTGTGAGCATCACCTAGATGCAATGAGTGCTAAGTGAATTATTCATTATCATGAGAGATGGGTTCTTGTGAACCACTACTCATGAAACATGGGTCAATGAGTTTGACTCGTAAAACTACACAGTTGAATCTTGATAGCAGTATCACAATTTGACACACTGTGGAAAATACCTCCTACTTATCAATTGATGAGCTAAATGGACTCTATAATGAATGGTTCATAAGGCACAACACTTGTTGAAGGTTTTGCAAATGAGGTTGCAAGCTAAGTGGGCTTAACCTTGGGGAAAACTTCGTGGTTAGGCGTGCTTGAGCTAGAGTAGTACTAAGATGGGTGACCTCCTAGGAAGGCCTAGTGCTTCACCTCTGTGAGCATCACCTAGATGCAATGAGTGCTAAGTGGACCATTCATTATCATGAGAGATGGGTTCTTGTGAACCACTACTCATGAAACATGGATCAATGAATTTGATTCATAAAACTACACGATTGAATCCTCATAACAATATCACAATAAAAAACATTCTAAAAAAAAAATCATCCAAATTCTATTTGATTTTAAATTAATACATATCTTTATAAGAAAAATGTAAAATTTGGTTGAAATATATAGAGAATGTCTTAGAAGACATTAAATAAAAATATTAGAATTCATCATCTGGACTAAAAGCTAAAAACCTCACCAACGGTCCACTGAATATGAAGTTACGGGGAGGTAGCTGATTCACATCCAACGTTTGAGAATTTAGGAGACGAAAATGATGTTGCGCATGCTATAACAGTACTCATCCTCGATGCTTCGGTCATTCAATGCCATCCATTGCCCATCTCAGAAAATTCTGTGGAGAGGGTTGCTTAAAAGAAGCCATACATATTCTGCTTAGCACAAATAAACTTCCTGTAGATTATTCCATTTATCTTCAACTATTGCAGATCTGTATTTCCAAGAACGCTCTACCAGAAGCAAAGCTCATTCACTCTCACATCAACGGAAGGGGTTTCAAATTTGCCACACATACTTCTTTACAAAATAAGCTTATCAACACTTATGACAAGTTAGAAAAGTTGAAGGATGCTCGAAATGTTTTCGAACACATAAATGAACCCAATGTCTCCTCATGGAATACCATAATTGCAGCTTACAGAAGACATGGCTTTCCTCAACAGGCATTGACATTGTTTCACCAAATGCAAGGAACAAATATCCACCCTAATAACTTCACCTTTGCCACAGTTCTTCCAGCCTGCGCTAAAATGGGAGCTTTGGAATTAGGTTTGGAGATCCATCTGAGGATAATAGAAAGTGGGTTTTTCTCAGATGTCGTAGTTATGACTGCTCTGATAGACATGTATGCAAAATGTGGAAGGATATACAAGGCGCGCGAACTGTTTAACAAAATGCCTCAACGAAATGTGGTATCTTTGAATGCAATAATTGTAGGGTATGCACAAAATGGGCATGATGAAGAAGCTCTGGAGGTTTTTAAGAAAGCCCAGTTTGCAGGGGTAGAACCTGACTCGTCCTCCTTTGCCAGCATTCTACCAGCTTGTGCCAAAATTGGAGATTTGGAACAAGGTATGGAGATCCATCGAAGAATAATTGAAGACGGATTTGGGTCAGGTGTTGTTGTTGCGAACGCCTTGATAGACATGTATGCAAAATGTGAAAGCATAGAAAAAGCGCTCAAATTGTTTGACAAAATGCCTCAACGAGATGCAATTTCATGGAATGCAATTATTGCTGGTTGTGCCCAAAATGGTGCCCTTGATGATGCTTTAAGGCTTTTTGAAGAAATGCCTCAGCCAGATATTGTGTCATGGACTGCAGTTATCGCTGGATGCGCACAAAATGGATTTTTCGAAAAAGCTTTAATTTTTTTTAAACAAATGCAATTGTTCGGTATGATGCCAAACTCTGCAACTTTTGCCAGCATCCTTCCAGCATGTGCCAAAATAGGAGCTCTGGAGCAGGGTATGGAGATCCATGAAAGGATAGTCGAACACAGGTTTTCTTTAGATGTGGAAGTCGTGACTGCTCTTGTAGATATGTATGCAAAATGTGGAAACATACAAAAGGCGCGAGAATTGTTTGATAAAATGTCTCAACAAAATGTGGTCTCTTGGAATGCAATGATTGCAGGATATGTGCATAATGGTGTTCTGGACGAGGCTCTAAGGCTTTTCAAAGAAATACCCCAAAGAAACGTGGCCTCATGGAATGCAATTATCGTAGGATATGTACAAAATGGACTTGTTGAAGAGGCCTTGGAGAATTTTAAGCAAATGCTATTAGCAGGTATAGAGCCAAACCCAACAACCCTTACTAGCATCCTCTCAGCTTATGCCAAACCTGGAGCTTTGGAGAATGGCATGGAAATCCATCAAAAAATAATTGATAATGGATTTTTGTCAGATGATGTAGTTGCAAACGCCCTAGTAGACATGTATGCAAAATGTGGAAGCACAGATAAGGCACGCAATTTGTTTAATAAAATGCATCATCCGGATGTCATTTCTTGGACTGCAATGATTGCAGGGTACGCAATGCATGGCTTTGGCAGGGATGCCTTAGAAATCTTCGAACTAATGAAGGATTCTGGAACCAAACCCAACTATGTAAGCTTGGTTTGTGTTTTATTTGCATGCAGCCATGCAGGTCTAGTAGACGAGGGATGTAAATATTTCAGTGGCATGAGCGCTTCTTATGGAATTGTTCCTACAATAGATCATTATGTATGCACAGTTGACCTTCTTGGTCGTGCTGACTATCTTGAGGAAGGCTTAAACTTTATTATCAAAATGCCAGTAAAACCCGATGGCCTTGTGTGGATGTGCTTGCTTGGAGCTTGTAGATCACACAAGAATATAGGGGTAGGAGAATTTGTGGCAACATTCATTTTTGAGTTGGATCCTAAAACTGCTGCACCTTATGTTCTTTTGTCAAACACTTATGCAGAAGTGGGAAGGTGGGGTGACGCTCAAATGGTAAGGAAATTGATGAAAGAAAGAGGAATTAGAAAGACACCTGGATGCAGTTGGATTCAAGTGCATAAAATGGTACATGTTTTTTGTGTAGGAGACAAATCACACCCACAAACACCAGATATCTATGCAAAATTAGAGAAATTGTCTTGGGACATGAAAGCGGCAGGATATATTCCAGAAATAAAACCTGCATTGAATGATGTGGAGGAGGAGGAGAAGGAATTATTCCTTGGTCACCATAGTGAGAAGTTGGCAATTGCATTCGGATTGTTAAACACGTCTGCTGGAACAATTATTAGAATTGTCAAGAACCTCCGAGTATGTAGGGATTGCCACACTGTAACTAAGTTTATCTCCAAAATTGTTGATAGAGAAATTATTGTGAGAGATGCAAACCGCTTCCATCATTTCAAACATGGACAATGTTCTTGTGGAGATTATTGGTGATGCTTAATGAAGAAACATAGGGATGCCTATAACAAGGTGCATGATATCAGACTTGCAATGGTAAAGCAGGAATCAAGTTTTATTTTTAGTTTCTTAAAATGTGTTAATCTCTAAGCTGTGGAGCACAAGAACGTGTTGCATGGTTGAACTGAACAACACACATGTTGTGCTTTACATGAGTTCCTCTTACCGCCTAAACAGCTGCAACATACCAGCTGTTTAAACTCTTCACTTCTGTATGGTATGTGTCATTACTTGGATGTACTGATGGGGGTATTTGTCAAAGCCAATAAAACCATGGAGTCGTTACATGAATTGTCTTTCTGGACACCTATACATATCTTGAGTGAAAAGCTGGAGGAGGCAGCCAAGAAACAGGAAATATAAAAGGAAAGGAAATGCTTGGAGGAAATGGTAAGCTGCTCAGGGCAGTAGGAAGTATGAGAGAGATTTACAATCAATCCACTGCTTAATAGGACGAGCAGAGCATCTCTTGAATTTTTAAAGCTCCTACGTTTGTTATTTTTATGGTCTTTTTTGGATTAAATTTTTTATTGCAAACTCCCCAGTTGATGAGGCATGTATGTCAATGAGATCAATGGAAACCATTAAGAGATGTCCATCTTTCTGGAGACAATTTGGTAATGGTCTCATCTGTTCTAGAGATGCTGGATTTTGATTACTCATCTCCTGTGGTTGATGGTGCAGGTTTCAATGTATCCAAGGTTTTGCTAATATTAATCTTGGCAAAAGATTAATATGTATCATATGCAGTCATTCAGACCTTTTCAATAACCAGTTTTGGCAGGTATTTTTCATTGGCTTCACTTATCTCTTAGCAAAATTTATTTGATTCAGCTAATCCTCCCATGATTTCAAAGAAATAAATATATTTTCTCAGTTGTGGAATTTGTAATCAAATCTAGAACTCCATAACAATCAAATTTTTAGTTGATTTAAATAAATTTTATTCAAGGGAACGAGCTTAAAATCTCACAGAAAATGATCTGGGAATTTAAACATTCAGAAATCCATATCATATGCAAACTGCAAGTTACTCAACTATCAAAATTCATTTATAAATTTAAAATCCTCTATTGTGTTTATAATTTTAGTTCAGTTGCAATGTTTTCTAAAATAAGGAAACTTCTTTAATCAAACCACAAACACCTCCTATATCATAAATAGCTTTTGTCATTCAAAAGCTGAATAAAAAATTGTTAAAAAAACCCTCAATTATAACAGAGCAGACATGAAGTCCTTTGCCTGAAACAGATATAAGTCTGTAACAGTTCCCTTAGCCAGGTTGTGTATTCTAAATAATGAAGCCAGCAGTATCTATATTGACACTCTCATTTACATACTTCCACAACTATCAGCACATCACATATTTGGCTATCACAATCAATATTTAAAAAAGAAAGAAGAAAATGTTTATATTATCTTACTACAGAGTGTGATACTGTCACGGCTCCTCTCTTCCCCACTGCGTATTTTGCTACAGGTAAATGCTTGTTCACGTTTTATATTCATGAAGTGACGTTTATCTCCACATTTCCTAAAAAAACCTCAGCAAGTTGGGTCTAGCCATTAACAATTAATGAGAAAGGAATCTGATAAAGATCTTTGAAGGGAAAGCAAATTGAATTCACCAACTGTGGGAGTGAAGGCGCAGACATGTGAATTAAATTTCTACCAGCATAGCCCCACTGGCAGGGATACATCGCGCCGTCCACAACCACCCAAAATAGACTTCTGATCACCTCAGCCCACCCATGTTTCTCACGTTGGATTTTTATTCAACTGCCATAATAAATTTTGGAGCTAACTTCGAACTACAGTCTGGAAAGAATTTAATGCAAATTTACCTATAAATCTAAGGGATGAACTGGGTTGGAAGGTGCGCTCCAGTCTTATGTTCTTTTTGTTTATCTTTTTTTGCCTTATACAGTCTTCCTCCTCAGCGCCCTTCATTCTTGAAGTGATTCCAGAAGCCTGACTTCCCACCTCTTGGATTTGTATCAAGGATAAGCACCATCAGGTAGGTAACTCACCTTTTATTTTGACTGCTGCATATGTGATCTTTCGTTGCCTTCCTGTCATGTGTACATACACAGCAACTAGTTACAAAATGTTAAGCTGTCCATGTAAATCTACGCAGGCCATATTAGATGGAGAATACAAAACTCGACTAGGATAAGTAAAATAGTACAGATATGCTAGATGAACACTGCAATTTAGCTAGTAATTTTATGGTTATTGCCTGTCATCTTGCTAAAAAGAACAAAGGATAATCTATTGCTTGTTATGATTGTTCTTATTTAGAAATTGAGAGCATGGGTATCAACTGCACACTCAGTGTTACAAACTCCAAAGATCACAAGGAGAGCCTAGTTTAGGCGCCCAATTTTATTTAGTTATCCAAGAACGTTATAAGCTCTCTTTACTATTTCATTGATTTCCATGCTTATTTAGATAAGCTTGTTATATTCTAGATATCGGTGAAGAAGGTACTAAATGCTACAGATATATATATATATTATAAATATAGTGGTTGTTCTTGCGCAAATTGTGAGAATGCAGGACGAAATAAGAGCAGTTAATGTTTATAAACAATTCCTAAATAGGAAAATTATTTATTATCGGAGTTATGAGATTTGAAAGATTATCTTTGATGTAATTATAATTTTTATTTCTTTGCTTTTCACATTCAATACTTGTCACCAAATTAATATTCTAAGGAAAAAGAAATTTACTCTAATGCATGTGCCTTATTTTTGCAACACATACAACAGTTACTTCTTTTTAGCTTAAGAGTAAATCAATTAAATGATATTGCCCTTCACTTCTCCTAAATATTAGGCATGTTGATAGGGGTGCATCCTCGTATAAATATTTCATATCGATGGAATGTGCATCCCGTTAGAATCATGAAAAAAAAACTTCAAGTAAAAATCTTCTCCCCATGATTTCCTAAACTTTAGGCTAATAAGATGCACACTCTTCTTCAAAGCCTAAATACTAGGGAAGGAAGTAGCCTCAACGGAATCTTTCCTTTAAAAAGAGGAAGAGAATAGTAGGTGTTAATATTTCAAAAAAAAGATTAGTTAAATTTTTTTTTAACTATTTTATTTTATGAACTTTTTTCAAATATTCTATTTAGATGAATAGTATAGGTTAATATCTTTAAAGAAAGGATTAGTTAACATTTGAACTTTCCAAGATATATTATTATTTCAAGTACTTCTTTTAAGGAAATATTTATAGGAAGATAGTTTCCTTTAGTATAATATTTATTTTTAGAAAAATGTAATTGTTATCTAGTGTGGTTAGGCTTGGAAATTTTCAATAGATTTAAAGATAGCCTTAATCCAAAAACCATGTAATAATATCAATAAACTTCTTTGACATAGATAGTTAAAACAAACGCTCGAACTTATAAAATATAATGAGTTAAATAAATAAATAAATAGAAGTTTTCTAGACATTTATTAATATTGCTCTTGATTGACTATGGCCAAGCATACAAGTACTTTTTTTTTCAATTCTAGCAAACCTTCTATTAACACATATTGGGTCTAGACTTCAATTTCAAATATAGATGAAATGAAACCTATTCTTACCTAGAAGTAACCTTCTATAAGAAATAGACAACATAAAAACTTCATCAAACAACCCTAGTTAATGGATAGTTATTACTTTTCATAGTTTAGTCATGAAAATGTTGATTTCCTAGTGCTACATATTTAAAGGATAGGACAATAAGCCTTGCAACAAATATTGATGATATAAAAAAAAAGTGATTTCTTTTAACTTGCTAAGGGAAGCAGGGAATAATATATGTTATGAAATTTTCTGAATAATGCATGCATTCAATTTAAGTACTTGCTTAATTTATGTTGCTTGGGATTAATTTTATGAATGGATACGGTTTAGCTACTGAATAAATGGTTAAATAATTTCTTCAATGTTTATGACACTAAGATTATAACTTATTGACCAATGCTCGTTGTTTCATCTAATCATCGTGGGTTTAGATTCCTAATGAATGTTGTTAAAGTTACCATGCATTATGAGCTTTCTTTTCCTAAGTAATATTTAAGTATGTTAGATATAGATTTGAAAAAACTAATCAAAGAAGGAAAAACAAAACCAGCAGCGTTCGGTATTAATGATGCCTCTGGTTCACGTTTACGGGTAAAGCCGTCGCGCTTGAGCTACTGCATCTATAGCCTAATACAGCTGCAATAACGGCGTCTGTGGCATCGTCCCTATAAATCGCCGGGGAGAAATAAGGGACATGAGTTGTTTAAAATCCAAAGGGAGGGAAATCCCCTTTGGATCGACAATCTAAAAAGATAAACAAAAATGTATCAAATCCGCTAGTGACAACCTAGAAAATTGTACTTAGGAATTTTCAGTGGTGCAAATGTAATTCTAACTCAAAGATATAATCATGTGGATAAATTATTAGGAAATCATTTAAACGGGTCAAGGGAGACGAACATCATTAGGGAGTAGGGTTAGATGAAGGTTAATAGGTAAACAATAAATGGTCAAGGCGATCGTTTATTATCCATGCTTCCCATCGTGGGTAGCAACCGCAGAGGAACTGTCTAGGGGAAATAAAAACCCTAGAAAGGGTTGCGTACCCACTTTATAACAGTTCACATAAACATAGCCTAGAAAATAGAACTACATATTTTACGCCTTGATCCCGTTTGGAAGCAGGGTATGTAGGCAGTCTGGGGAGCGAAGGATGCCCCCAGTACTCAGGCGTTCGGGAATGGGGTTTAGGGTTGGAGAGATCACATAACTAGTTATATAAGATAATCAACCAAAATACATGCAACTATACTCGGAAGAATCCCGCATGGATTGCTTGATTCCCCGAGGCCCTTAGGCCAAATTCCGAGGCGGGTTTCAAGTTTAGAATTACAATTTTACATACCCCTGAGGACGACGACCTCGGTGCACTTTTAGTAGAAAGTGTGGTCATCAGGGAAGCGACTCAGGATCCGGATGATCCCGATGAGTCCAAGACTCTGGCCAGAGCACGTACCTATCATATGATAGATGCCTGCCTCGTTTAGGTGGATGCCTATTCCGATTATATGAATAGATGTATTCCTATTCCATATGAATAGATGAAGTGAATTCCTGTTCCGTATGAACAGATGATATATCTATCCCGTATGGATAGAAGTTCCCGAGTATACTTGTGAATGAATACTTAAAAAAAAAAAATATAGTGGTATTTCGGTTAAAATTAATTGGGTCTTTACAGATACTCTACAACTAGCTAGTTTTCTGTAACTTCTTAATTTGTAATCAGCAGGTCAACAAGATTCCATGTAGTATTCACACACTGCCTTCCAACAGCTAACATAGCTGACCTCCAATCTTCATCACCTAATACAGCAATTCTTTCTGGTTTTACGAACAAATTAAAATCTGCACTGCCCATATATCTGCAACATTCTTCTTTTCCATGAACATTCCTTCTCACACTGTTATTGGATACTAACTGCATCATGAACTGCTTGCACAGTGATTTCTTCATCTGTGGAGACACTTAAGCCACTACCAGGAATGCACCATACACATTGTTTCCAGTGATCAAACCAAGGTAAACCACCTATTTAAGGAATCTAAGCTCAGTTCAGCTGATTAAACAACAAATTCTTTCTACCCAAGTCCATATACAACACACTGGAAAATAACAAAGTCAGTACATGATTATCATTGTAATTATTTATATTTCTACCTTTTTTTATATTTACTGACTCCTATCAAAAGAAACAATAGAAATAATATTACAAATAGGAAATAAAAAATAGAAATAATATTCATCCATAAATTGGAAGACGAATATAGAAGTTCAGAAGAATTTTGTTAATCTGGATATCATGTACGTAACATTCTCTTTAAGGAAATGAATAAATTGTTTTTCTTCTCTAATTCAATCTATGTATGTATATGCACAACAATGTTGCAAAGGGAAAAGTAACTGTTGTGGAAATAACACTTAATCGCTATCTCTTTGCGTACACTTCCTTTCCCTCACTATAAACTCTCCATATGCTTCTTAATCATTTTTTTGATACATGGAACCCATATAAGATGACCAATTACTGCATCCACACCTAGAGTTCCAAACAAGCTGTCAACTGGAAACAGTTGTGCATGACCCTCCCTTCATGTGGCAAACTTCAATAAAGTACACCTGGAACTTCCCACTAATGTGAAAATTCAGATGAAAACATTTATCTGCAATAAATGCCCCAATGTTGGGGATTTTGAAAGAAGAGAAGCACTATGCCCTAAAATTTGGTGGCCTAGTACTAAGATGTTCTTTTGCAATTCTGACCAATTTATGACAATTTGGCAACTATGGATCAAGAAAACTGTTCTACAACTTTAAAACCCTCCTTTTGTCATATACATGTTAAGAACTGTTACATTACACACTGCAATGATTTACAGTTCATCAATGGACTTAAATTTTTTTGATTGATTCCACAATTTGACATTGTGGCAGCTTATCTTGTAAAGAGCCTTCTAGATGTTTAACATGTGACTATGTTAACCTGTTCCAACAAACTGTTTTAATTTCTTTCTATACATTACCAATTGTAGAATTATCTTCGTTACCAATACCATGTACCCATCTCCAGCCCAGAACGAACCATGTTATAGAACTATATCACAGCCAACAATGAGTGAAATAAATTGCAAGAGAAAGTGCATTGTTAAACCATATAATAGGTTAGACTCTATACTGCTTTAGAGCAGCAAAGACTCTAAATCATATGCATAAATTTAGAAAAACAAGACCTGCTCTTGCAATGATTATATGTTCTACATGCAGTTGAAACTGATTGAATCTCACAAACATGAAAAAAAAGGCTATTGTTAATTTAATAAATAAATTAGGTTTTGGTAGTTATATTCCCGTAATTAGTTTCGTACGGGAAAAATGGCCTTATACTGTCAATACTTTGTAATAGTTTGGGGTGTAATGTGAATGACTGAATTTTGATTTGAGAGCAATCTCGTTTTTTTCTCTCTCATTTTAATATGGTATCAGAGCAGGTTTGCTTGACCTCTCTGTTTGCCTTCCATTCGTTCTTTCATCCAAAGCGGCTCATTCAAGGGCCAAGCAATACAGACCATGTGTAACAGCCATTGATGTCCGTCCACCATTCTTGGATTTTGTCAATGGAGGAGCAGTGCAGACCACGTGCAAATCTATGACATTCATCACTCATTTGCATTTCTTCTCCCTTTCCATCTTGGTCACTCCTTCCATTGTTTTTTCCTTCATTCTATTCATGTTCATATTCAAAATCTAAAAAAAATAAAAAAAATCTAAAGTTTTGTAGAAGAGCGCAGGCGATTGAGGAGGAGTTTGCACACAGCAGGCTGCCCGCTTGATTTGGCATTTGAATCTGCACACAACAGGCGGAAGAGTACTGAGTTTGTGGCATCCTTCTTTCATTTTTGAAAGGTTCTGAAATAGGTTGGGGGCCCAAAGTATGGAAACCCCATCATTTCTTCGACACAAAATACTGGAAACATATATAATTTTCTAGTCATCCGATGTTGATGTTGGGTATGCCTGAATACAGTCCTCCACCCACTTATCTGCCACTGCTTGCTTGAGGGAGATGCTTTGCAATTCATCAATTTTGTCACCCATAATGATTTGAATGTCGGAATAAGCAAAGGCCTTTAATATATCGGGCTTTGCTTCGTAAATCCTCAATTTTCCAATATTGTTGTTTTGCATTAAAATTAATACCTCCTCTCCCACGGGAAAATGGTCTTGTATTAGGGCATTGCTCGTTGCTGATGACATACACACAAGTCCGTGCCTTCACTGCTGGTTTTGTGGGAATATTACTGGTGGAAAATGGTATGAGGATTTCATATTCCGGACATAACTTATATGGCGTCAGCTATTTGATAGAGTGTCAAGCATTTCAAAGATATGATGTTGAGGCCGCAGGAAGGTTGAAGACTGGCGGAACATCTAAATTAAACTCCAAGCATATTGTTGGGTGTTAATCTGAAAGTTCGAGCATTCCCCTGTATGCTTCCCTACCGAGCATTCCAATTGTATGCGATTAAGAAAGGAGTTGGTGAATGAAGTGAGGAGCCACAAGAAAGTATTATTGGATTTAATATTTGTGTTGGCCTTATTGTGGATTCAAGGCGATGGGTATTTTCCCCTATCAACTGTTGGAAATTAGTGTTCACATGGGATAGAGTGTGTGAGGTAAAGTGAGTTAAAGTAATAACTCACGTAGTATTAAAATTAAATATTCTTTAGAGTTTGTTATAATAGTGGTAGAAATGTTTGTTTGTAATTGAGTTGTTAAAACAACTCAATATATTTAGGGATGTTGTTTGTGTTGGTTCCTGAATAATAGGATTTAAGAATCCTATAAATATGTAAAGTGTATTGATTGAAAAAGAGAAATAAAAGCATGTACTATTTGAATTGAATCATTTGCAGCTTCTATTATTCTGCTTGAAATTTCTAATTTGGTATCAGAGCCTATTTCTATTGCTATTATTTTGTGAGAAGAGAGAATGTTGGCAATATGTGAGGAAATTTGATCGCTAAGATATGATATACCTTCTATCTTTGTCTGTCTAAGATCAAGCAGAGGAATTAGCCGATTTTCTTGTACATTAAAAGATTGTTGAAGTGTTCTGGCTCGATTTCATTATGCTTATGCAAACGTGATCCCTCCTTAGCCTGTATTGGTGGTCTTTGTGAGGAACTTGTACTTATCAATACTATGGATGGAGCTAGTCTTGTATAGGCGATGTGTTCATCTCTTGATTGGCTCAGCCTCTATTATTGACTGCAGCATTTTTATCAAATTAGAAGTTTTGAGGCTGTGTTTCTCAATCTGTATACCTCATTGTTGGCTACGGATCCTTCACCCTTTGCAGTAGTGTATTATTGTAGGTTGGAAGTCATGCTTTAGTGATTGCACAAAGTTGGTATATTGACCTGCATTTCATTCCTCTGCTCCTTGCGCATTGTGTGGGAAGCAATCGTTTCCTTCTTGATCCGTTGTGGTTGTTTCCAGAACCGCGTGATTTGGTTTGCATCAAAGATTCATGATTCATAGAGGCTGAATATCATTGTGTATTCTAAGAGTGTTTACTATTACAAGCATTAGAGGGGGAAGTCTCTTACCAAATACAAGCAGGTTTCCCAATGTAGGTCGAGAGCACTAGAGATTGCCACGAACCAGTTAATACAGGCACCTGCGAGTGATTTGAAGGTGACATAAATCATTATTGAGGCTCGTGTTATTTGCAGATTAGCTCATCTATACATTTGATCGAAGATTGTATGTTTTTGATTGATCTCTATCGCGAGTTTATTATCTCTACGCAAGGATGATTGCTGGTCAGTGGGTTATCTGTGTTGTGTTATCTTCATTTGTGGCTTGGGTTCCTTGCTACCAATGGTCCATTTGGTATTGCGCCTCATTCTTTGATCAATGGTATTAGGAGGGGTTGTACTATTGGCTCAGTTTTGACGTCGTTTGTGCTTTGTTAGCTGGCCCCTTTTCCCGGATGAGTATTTGTGTGCATGACAGACCAAGGTGAAGGAAGCTTCGATTAAGGGCATCTCGCTTTGTTTTGCTTGAACCTTCTAATTGGCCAATAATTGTGTGATTTGGTGATCTGATGCATGGGGTATTATAGTTTGTTTATATTTCTTCCAAAATGGTTCATTTTAAGTCATTAGTTGTCTTGTCAATTTCTAGTGTGAGTATTGTCTTCAATTAGTCTTGTTTATAGAACTATTGCATGCTATCAAAACCACGCTTCTCCATTGTCATATAGTGTCTTAAAATGTCTTATTAGTTATTATAAAGATATTTTGTATGTTAGTTTAAAGTTGGTATCTTGTCAAAGAAAGTTATAGTCATGTGGTATTAGTATGAGTAGGGTCTATTTTCATGAGCTTTAATTGTCGTGAAAGTGTCAAAAATTATGAAAAATATAAATTGTCTCAATTGGATGCATTATCGCTTGTATGCGACATCCAACTTGAGGGAGGGTTTTTTTAAATTGTACCTCAAAAGAAAAATTTGCTAAGTAGCAAACTTATTGGAGGATGGAGGCACTGGAGGCTGGAGGATACTCAGCGACCTTTCGTCAGTCACCAACGATGAGGTCGCACGCATGATATGGTGACAAATAAATATGCAGTGTGTTTTAATTTTTTCAGCTTTTCAGTGTGGTGTGTGAATGTTGGAAAAATGATTGTATTGGAGAGCAGATGACTGCAAAGATCCTCTAAGTGTCGTACTTCATTGGAAGATGGTCGACTGGTGAATACGTTCACTGGCAATAATGGCCATGTGCAACAAGATCCAAACAACAAGATCTAGATAGTAGTATGCAGTATGATATGATTTTCTTTTCAGTATTTTTGTTTGTGTGAATAAATGGAATTTCACATTGTGGGGGGGGGAAATAATAACTAATGTTCCATTCCCATTTCGAGCCAAAACGGTTGAAGTCAAAAGGAAGCTTCTAGTGGCAGTGGCAATGGCAGTTGTCTATGCTGTTTGAGATTGAGTGGCAGCGATCGACAACAGTAACAACAATTAAGAACATTGTGTTCTTATGGAATGTAATGTGAAACCATTTCTAGTATGGGTTTTTCAGATTTGTGATTTGTATGTTGCTTTCTCTAACTTCCTTGATGTACAAGCATAGTGGCGAATAAAAGCATCAGTGTAATGCAGTTGATGGATCTTGAAAGGGTTTGTGGGAGGATCTAGAAAACCACACGAGGTGGGAAGAGGGTGGAGGTTCTTGTTCACGTCAATGTTTGTGGTAAGCCTGTTTAAAACCATGGGAGGAGAAAGCCTTTCTTTGGATCAAGATCACGAGTCAGTTGGACATGCCACAGGGATGAGCATACTGTAGATGAAGGGTGTGAGTTCATACCATGTTCACACTAAGGGGGGGAATGTTGGAAATTAGTGTTCACATGGGATAGAGTGTGTGAGGTAAAGTGAGTTAAAGTAATAACTCACATAGTATTAAAATTAAATATTCGTTAGATTTTGTTATAATAGTGATAGAAATGTTTGTTTGTAATTGAGTAGTTAAAACAACTCAATATATTTAGGGATGTCGTTTGTGTTGGTTCTTGATTAATAGGATTTAAGAATCCTATAAATATGTAAAGTGTATTGATTGAAAAAGAGAAACAACAGCACGTACTATTTGAATTGAATCATTTGTTGCTTCTATAATTCTGCTTGAAATTTCTAATTTCAACACTGGTGATGGGAACCTTTCCATGCTATGTGCTAGAACTATCAATGGATTTGCATTTGCTCGTTGTGGCTATAAACAATGTTTCGGTATGATCCATATATGGTATTAATGTGGCTGGGTGACTCAACAATACATCTCTTCTATTATCTGGGAAGGCATACGCCAAATTATTTGTTGGAGTATTTGCTGTTGCCATTGAGATTTCTTTGCCCTGAATGTGGAATGGGAAAGGACCACATTCAAGTGATGAAGAAATTCCCCATCAAAGTGACGAAGAATATTTGTACTAATTTCAAGTTTTTATCTATGTCAGTACTAAGGGGGGGTGTTCGAATTCAGTACTTGACATAAATAGTTAAGTAATATAGTTAAATAAATAAATTAACATGCTATTGTTAATTTAATAAATGAATTAGGTTTTGGTAGTTATATTCCCATAATTTCATACGGGAAAAATGGCATTATAATGTCAATACTTTGTAATAGTTTGGGGTGTAATGTGAATGACTGAATTTTGATTCGAGAGCAATCTCGTTTTTTTCTCTCATTTCAATAAAAAAAGCTCTATATTTATATATGTTCTGCATGTAGATATGATCTACATAAAAGTACGGTCCTGCTAGAATTAATCATTCCCATACTAAGCCTTGCATGGGATCAATCATTCAAATGGGGGATGAGGGTCTCAATCATATTATGGTTCCTTACTGTTTAGTAAATTCTTTTTGTTCTTTAGGTATCAAACAAAACCTCCGAGCCAAAGGACATGCTAATGGCCCATAGTCTCAATTGGAAGTTTGATTGTCCAAAAGTGACAGAGAAAGGAGCAAGAGAAGGCAGAGGGGCCCAAATGGCAAAAATGACCATCATAGTGTATAAGAGAACAATGAAATCCTGTTAGGATATATGAATATCAGATCCAGCCTTATATTGGTCTATTATGGATTTTCAATCATTCCAAACATAATATGGAAATCTTGAGGCCATGCCATAAATACACAACCAAGGCGTCCACCTAAAATCCTGACTATAAGAGATTCCAAGGCTCTAGTTTCTTTTTTTAGTAAAGAAAAACAATAGTATATTATATATAAAGAAAAGTTCAGAAACCCTTTTCAAGCACCAGCTTCTAGGGGAACCTTATAGATGCCCAAAAGAGGGTGAGAAAGAACACTTAAATCTTTGTGCTGGTACAAAAACTAACAATAGTACAGACACAAAAAGCATGTAGAAGTCTGTTTAAAGCAACACATATAACAGGGGAAAAGCCGAAATATATTGGTAAGGCAGCAACTGAAGAGAAACCAGGAGAAATGAAGTTTGACACTTAATAGTTGTTGCGAGCAGGGTTGCAAAGTCGTTTGCCATTGTTAGAGCCAATGTAGTTGGCCTTCAGGGCCCCAAACCTAGCCAGCATGCCCTTCACCTTGGCTGTTCAGATACTAGTTCCATTGATCTATATTCCCAAGAAGATTGTTAGCAGGAAAGTTCCTGGAGTTGTTTTCTTTTTGTTGTATGCCAGTTGACTACTGTGTTGTGCCTCAGGATCTTCTGAGCACTTAGAATCCTTTCAAAAGCTTTAGTTTTATTGAGGATACTCTCTGGTAGCAGTTTCTAAGGGTGACCAAACCCTCCTGCTTGTTGAGACATGTGACGATAGCTCATTGATTCTTTCTAATACCTTGAAGGTTTTGAAGCAGCAAATTGGAGTTCTATTCTTAAATCTTGCTTCTTATGCCGCAGCTCAATAGCCTTCATGAAGTCATTTAGTGTATCATTTATATTGTCTACGGCAAGGTGGAAGTTAATTTCAAAGAAGGCTGACTATTTGGTAGACTGGCTTTAAATAGGTTTGGCAGTTTGATCCTTGCAGGTGGTGGATGATAAGATTCTTAAAATTAGAGGGATTTATCAAATAGCTTGAAATGAGAACCAATCTTCATGGATGGGGATGAAAGAGAGTTGTAGTTAGTTCAGTGCAAACGGGAGTGGGTAAGTGTCCAGCGAATCTTAAAAGGGGGGAGATGTGAAGGAAAGGAGACAGTTTTGGACACTAAATCAGCATTATTAGACACCTTTAAAGAGCTACACCTCTAGAAATCAATGTAAAAGTAGAATTAGTATTGAGATTACCCTTGCTGTTTGGAAAGACAATACTGGTCTCAGAATCCTATGCAATAACTTGGTATTGTGCAACCTTATCACCCTTGTAGCCTGTATAACCCCATTTGATTGCTAATTATTGAAAGACAGACGACCTCATCTAAATACATGGCAGTGACTTGTTTATTAAGAGGCAACGATTCCATTAATAACTAGGCAATGATTAATGGGTGGTAAATAATATAAAAGCAGTGATGTTATATGTTATAAAGCGAGCAATTTAAGTGGGGAGCAATTGATATAAATAGGAGTGATTTATTCATGAAAGAGGTGATTAATAAATAGCTGTGATTACATTAATGTGTGACAGCAATTATAATAAGAGGTAGTGCTGGAATTAAAAGGAGTTAAAAAATAAATTAAATTTACTAAAGATAGCCGACCTCCATCATGAAGCAACACATCCCTTATGCTGAGGTATGTTGAAGGTATATATAAGGGGTTGTTTGAAGTATAGAAGATGGGCAGAAATTCATATTCTAAAACTCAGATCACAAGTGCTCTCAAGAGCCTACAACAGGCCAAGTGAGGGTGGCTTATCGATCACCTATTACAAGGCTAATGGATGCATAAGTAATCAGCCAATATTCAGACATAGCTAAGGGGAAATCACAGGAGTATAAAGATCAAATGAGGAACAGCGATCAGATAGAGGTCTAAGCCTCTTACACATTCAACGCATGATCTTGAAGTAATAAGTCAGAAACAATGATTATATTTTCTTGTCAATTTTTCATTATTGAACCAATAATCGAATCAGACTTCCTTATTCAGAATTCATAGAAGAAATGTGGCATCATAATACTTTCTCCTATTAATATATAAGTGTCCAATAGCCAGGACTAGTGCTAATCAGTTAAGCTAGAGTTGTTCTTTAAGTAAATCAAAGTGCATAGTAGAGGTCTATAACCATTTTACCCTCTCTTAAAAGCATTGGTTTTTTGGCATTTTTTGATATCTTAAGGTTGAAAGCAAAATTTAAGGTAACTCTACAAGGGACATTACAATTTTAAGCATTGGCTCTTTGGCATATTTTGATATCTTAAGGTTGAAGGCAAAATTTAAGGTAACTCTACAAGGGACATTACAATTTGTATCAGTGCTGGTAAACCTACCAGCCTGTGAAGGTTTATGAGTGAGAGGGAGAGAAGATATTATAACAAGGAGATAAGAAGACAGTGGGAACCTGCCTGGGCTTCAAAAGGAAAAATAACTTCCGATATCTTGGGTATTCACCAAGGATCATCATTAAATACCAGCCCTAATAGGCCTGAATCTCGGAGTAGTAAACAAGGAGGCATAAACATGGGAGATAGAGGAGATATCACCGACTGTATGGATCAATTCATGGCAGAACAGAACAAAGAACTACTCAACAACGAATGACACAATTATTGGACACATTGACTCAAGTCATGATAAATACAAATAACAATAACAACCAAGGTGGCAATAGTGGAGGCAATGAAGACAATTCAATCAACAATAGAACTCCAAATTGTCGTGTTACTACAACCAGTTCTAGACCCATGATACCTACTTTCCCACCTAGAGTGGAACATCAAGAAGGCAATGAACCTACATTTGTAGATTTACAAGATCAGTTCTGCCAAGATTGGATAGATGGGGGACTACAAACAGATATGTCCCTAAGAGACTACATGGACCTAAGAATGAGGCATTTTCCCAACAAGGGTAATAGAGACCATTACAATGATCTTAAATTGGTAATCTTAGCTTGCCATACTTTGATGGTTTAGGAAAGACCACAACACGTGCGTGGGTTCAAAATACATACTTCCAACTCAACCCAATGCTGGAGAACGAAGCAATCAAAAATGCTGCTCTACATCTAGACGGGGTGGCTCATGAATGGTGGCACCATGGGCCATGAACAAATAACTTCATATGTGGAATTCACAGAGAACTAATAGAGAGGTTTGACAACAAGGAACTCGAGCTCCACTTTAAAGAATTGGCACAACTAAAGCAATGGGGAACCATCAATGAATATATTGCAAACTTCCAAAGATTTTTTGTATTGGTCACCGACATTTCCAAAAGAAGGTTGGTTGTTCTATTTATGGATGGCCTAATGGATCCTCTAAGGGGTTGGGTCAAAGCTCTCAACCCTAGTACATTTCAAGAAGCAATTAAGAAGGCTAGGGATATGGACTCCAATGCGACAAAGAACAAATTGCCATCAAAAGGATCATCATTCCAAAAAGACAAAGCAAAACAACCTTTTCCAAAGGAATGGCCAAAGAAGAACAAAATGGGTGAAGAAATTAGACAAGAGTTAAGGAGGAAGAAACTTTATTTTACTTGCAAAGAACCCTGGGGATCGGGACATAGATGCCTTGGCAGGGGGAAGGTTCATCATATCGAGGTTGTGCCCAATAGCGATGAAGAAGACAAATCTGATCTAAGCAGCGAGTAAGATGAAATGAAGGAAGAACCACCAAAGGTAAAGGATTCCCCACCCAAGGAAAAAAAGGGTAGTGTAATTGCCACTATGACCAGAACTCCAAGATTTAACTCCTTTAAAGTTCGTGGTGTATTGCAAGGGAAAAGGATAATAGTGCTAATTGATAGTGGAGCTACTCATAACTTTATTGATTCAAACTTGGTCGCCAAGAAAGGACTTCAAACGGTTGAATATGAAGGGTTTAGTGTGATGGTGGCGAATGGCTACCAAATGTCTTGTTCAACAAAGGTAACAAAATTGAAATTTAGAATTGGTGACTACATAGTCATCGATGATTTTTATGTTGTGGAGTTGGGTGATACCAATGCTATACTTGGTATCCAATGGATGATATCCATTATTAAGTACTCACAAAACTTTCAAAAAATGAAGTTCAAGTTCAAGGTGAATGGTAGGAAAGTGGTGTTTAGGGGATTATCTGATGGAGCTCCTCTAGTAGTATTAGCCAAAAGGATGGAGAGCATATTTAGGCATGGAGATATAGATTGGGCCGCACAATGTCTTGTTTTCTCCAAATCATTGAGCAACAAGCCTAAGTATCATCATGATGACTTACAACCAATCTTGGATAAGCATGGTCTAGTTTTTTGGGACATACGACCAGGGAGGCCACCAAATAGAGGATTTGAACACACCATTGAGTTAGAAGAGGGTGCAAAGCCTATCATCACCACACCATACCAACATCCCAAGAAGGTCAAGGATGAAATTGAGAAATGTATCAAGGAGTTACTAGAAATGGGACATATACAGCCTAGCTCTAGTCCATTTGCATCTTCTGTGGTGTTAGTAAAGAAAAAGGATGGAACTCTCCAAATGTGCATTGACTATTGAGCCTTAAACAAGAAAACAATAAAAAATCGATATCTAATCCCCAAGATCGATGAACTATTGGATGAATTGCATGGTGCAGTTTATTTCTCAAAAATAGACCTAAGGTTGAGCTACCACCAAATAAGAGTTCGAGAACAAGACATCCACAAGACCGCTTTTTGTTGTCATTTTGGCCATTATGAGTTTTTGGTTATGCCTTTTGGCTTGACCATCACACCAACCACATTTCAATCTTGTATGAATCACATTTAATAAGCAGCTACGGTTTTTTGCTCATGTTCTTCAATGACATACTCATATAAAGTAAGACATGGGAGATCATTTAAAGCACTTGGATGAAGTTTTGGGAATCATGGAAGCACAATCCTTATATGCCAAAGCATCTAAGTGTGAGTTCGGTATGACCAAAATTCTATACTTGGGCCACATCATTAGTGCAAAGGGAGTTCAAGTGCACCAAGAGAAAATTCAAAAGACCCTCATAGAATTGCGTGGTTTCTATGGGTTGTGTAGTTATTATAGAAGGTTTGTTAAAGGGTTTTCCCAACTTGGGCCCCCCTTAACAAGTCTAACCAAGAAGGGGTATTTAAATGGACAAAGGAGGCACAACGAGCATTTGATAAGTTGAAAGGGATCATGAGCACTTGTCCAATTCTTGTCCTACTAGATTTCAATCAGCCCTTTGTGCTAGAATGCGACACATTAGGAGGAGTTGGGGTAGTCTTGATGCAAAATGGTCACCCTATCGCTTTTGAAAGTAGGAAACTGAAGGACAATGAAAGATTGTACTCTATATATGACAAGGAAATGCTTGCCATAATGCATGCATTGACCAAGTTTCGACAATATCTAGTTGGTGGAAAGTTTGTAGTATGGACGGATTATAATAGTTTGAAATACTTCTTGGAGCAAAAAGATCTGAATGAACGACAACAAAAATGGGTTAGTAAGATCCAAGCATATGATTGTGATATTGAATATATACAAGGAAAGTGGAACATGGTGGCCGATACCCTATCCCGGAAACCAACCATTTGCTCATTATCCAAAATCTCCATTGATAGGAAAGCACATCTATTAGTAGAATATTCAAAAAACACTTTTGCATGTGAACTAATGGAGGGACGAGTTCAAGAAGACCAATACAAGGTAGTGGATGACATCATTTATTATAAAAATAAGATCTACCTAGTACCTAAATCAAAACTAAAGGAGAAGATCTTCTTGAGGGTTGTTCATTAGACACCATTGGCAGGACACCCGGGATACTTTAAAACCTACAAGCAAGTTCGAGAAAGGTTCTCTTGGAAGGGCCTAAAATATGATGTCCATTTTTTCTGGTAATGTACTACGTGTCAACAAAATAAGGCAGAACATACTTTCCCAGTAGGATTGTTACAACCTCTTCCCATTCCGGGGAAAAATTGGGATAAACTTTAAGACTTTGTATTATATATGGTCAAGAATTTCTAATAAGATTTGATGGGCAAATTGGTTTGTAGGACATGAGATTGAGATGAGATGAGATTGAAGGGAAAATTGGTTAACTAAAATTAGACATATGAAATCTTATTAGAAATTCTTAACCATATGTTACAACCTCTTCCCAAAAGTCTTATAGATGAGATGAGATTGAAGCGCAAATTGGTTTGTAGGACATATCAAAGTTTATCTACTTGGTTCAATTCGATGTTTTTATGTGTGTTTGGTTTTAAAGTAAATTATCCTAGTTTTGTTATATTATCTAGATTTGTGAGTTCTTGAGTGATCTAAATCCCTTTGCTTTGCTTCCAATCTAGTCTTGGCTGTAGATATTAATATTAGCAGACTGGGAGCAGAGCAGAGGGATCATTGAGTGCTTGACCTAGCTGGCAGATTTCTCTTATAGATTAGGTTTTCTAGGCGGTCTGACTTTCTTTATATGTTTTGACGACCTCCTTATTTTATTAGCAAAAGAAAGGTTTGCTAGTTTAGAGCTCTAGGAGTTTCACTATGGGGTCATTTGTTGAGTAATCAGAACAATTTACTATTGTTGTAGACAATCTCAAAAGGGTTGAGGGTATGTAAGGCTGAATGTATGCCCTTCTTCACTCTTGGTGATCTGTGGGACATGTTGTAATATCCCACAATAAAACTTAATACAAATCTGAAATTTAATGAAAATAGATTTTTGGTGCCCAAAAGACTCCCACACCAAGAAGGAAAGTATCTTGGAACTTGCAATTAGTAATTGCCTTTTTCCTTTGTAAAAATCCTTCAATGAACTTTCTAGAGAAAGTGTTGATTTTATTGCAAGTAATTGAGTTTCAAAAAGGCAAGTGATAAAAATATTGGAAACCACCAAAAACCCACGCCCTCCTTGGCATATATGATTTTTGATTTTAATTTATTCTCTTTCCAAAAAATCTGATTTGAATATTTAGACCATAAATAAAATATTTCCTGATTAATCTGACAGGTCCTGATCACTATTTCTGGATAACCAAACTTACTAAAAATAGGAACTGCTATTTAAAAAAAGGCTATTTTTAGAAAAAGGGGACATGACACTTGTTCAATGATTGGAGCGCTTATGGTGCTAGAGTACCGATTTTGTTGAATGGAAGCAACACTGTTTT
>VDFB02107772.1:0-23010 GCA_007258455.2 Sequoia sempervirens | reverse complement strand
GGATATGTTCTCGTATGTAGGTGATCATGTGCAGCAAGATCCAAATAGCAATATGCAGACCTAAAAGTATGCATAGGCATACAATTATGTTTCCAAGTTGTGCGATGATCTTTCTCTCCATGTTCACACTAAGGGGGGGTGTTGGAAATCATCTTAGTGTTCACATTAGTGAGTATAATAATGTTTGAAGTGAAAATAAAAGTGAGTTGTAATAACAACTCACGAAACTATTCTAGGTGAGAAAATAATTATTTAGGAATGTTTGTTTGTATGGTTGTTGAGTTGTTGAAACAACTCAATATATTAAGTGGTTTCCTAGAAAATAGGATATAAGAATCCTATAAATGTAATAGTTTATTGAATGAAGATAGAGAAGCACGTATTGTTTTAAATTAAATCATTAACAGCTTCATCTGCCTATATTTTCTGACAGAATCTTGAAATGGCCTCTTCCCCTTTCACATACATGATTGATCTCTTTGATATGGGCACCTTAATTCACTGTAACCACTGGACTGTGATATTCTTGATACAACCAGTCCACGGTGTGAAGCCTAAGATAATTTCTTAGTATGAATATGAAGTTCGTATATGTGATCAGTACATAAGTTGGGAGCCTCAGGTTACGTGGACAAGACAGGATTCTGCTAGGATTGAAGCTAATCAGTTGGCAGCAAATGTTTAATATCTACAGCCTATATGATGTACAACACTGACCAGATTGAAAATCACAGAACTAATCTTGAGTATTTGGGATGACCCTATTTATTTTGAAATGAAGCAACAACAATAGGTAACAAATCCAAGTCACTGGAACAGAGAACTTCCATGTTTGCCTAATTGCTGAATGTTTTTATAGGTACTTTTTGAGATAATAGAATATCCACAAACGTTGTAACACTGTGACAAGAAATCATAAATGCTTGCCACAACTGTGCTTTTGGGTCTTAAATACTTTCTCTAAGAAATTAATCATAAAAATTAGTTCTGAATTCTGCTAACCTGCCAACTTGAGAAGTTCAAAGTTCTCATCGTTTACTTGCTTGTTATTTTAATTTGACTAGTCAAGAATTGGCCAATCACCACATATTCAACAAAGACGCTATTTCTGATAAATGCAAGGAGTAGACATGTTAACCGGTAAAACAAGATACATATTACAAACTATCAAAGGCTTTTGTTAAGGTACTATTTGCTGTAAGAGATCATTACTCATTATCATTTATTATACATCCCCAGGTATTTAATCGGTTCTCATTTGCTCATTATATACAAACTGCTTGATTCATCTGAAGTAACATGTGTAGATTGCAGTTATTTGATCACTGCTGTAGACTTTGATTGTGGTCTAAGTCAATAATGTGTATGATTGAAGAGACAAATGTGGCTCATGACTGCTACAGTACAGGAGAAAGATCTAATAACCATTGTAATAGAAAGATGCTTTCTAGCACATAATCTTTAGCATTTGAAGTGGAATCTTCTTCATTTTCATATATGATATTTAGTTGGCTACTATTGTAGACTGCCCACTAATAATGTCATTTTTTCTACCCAAATAAACCCCCAATAATCTTCTGATCAGAGTTTTCAGCACTACACAGATTACAGCACTTCCTTTATTTACCATCAATAAGATTTTTCTCGTACAAATTACCAGATTCTGTTTAAATTTCTACATATTTGACTGCTTGTGATATGTGACTAAAGCATGTTATAAATTCATTTAACTATAATAAGAATTGTACTGTAAGTATTGAGAATAGTGAAACTACTTTTGCAATCACTATGTGAATGGGTAGTTGAGTTTTTCACTTTTTCTTTGTAGAGGCTCCCATAGGCCATAATTGTTATTATTTTTAAATGGAGATAAGCATTGCCTTCAATATGATGATGAAGTGAATTACGAATCTCAATTTTAGCATGAGAATTCCACTTGGGAAATGTGTGTAAATGGGAGAGTGTATTTTCTTTCTACTCTTGTTTTAATTATTGAACCATTTTCACTTATTGAAAACAGAAATAAGAACATATAGAAAATAATTGACACTCCACCTGCTTGCAAGTCCTTCCACTGATTAATTATTTTTGTCACAGATTCTTGCAGAAATAAGGCCTTATCTAGCAGGCACGGGGGGGGGAGAGATTGAAGTAGCTGGAATTGATGGTCCTGTTGTGAAGGTTCGGATTAGTGGACCTGCAGCTGAAGTAATGACTGTCCGTGTTGCTATAACACAGAAATTGCGAGAGAAGATACCTGAAATTGCAGCAGTCCAACTATTATAAGCTGGGCTTTCAACCCCAACAATTCACATGCAAAGTAGAAGATTCACCACTTTGTAATAATAGAAAGGAGTGGAAATTATTTTAGAACTATCCATTTGTAATTTTCTACATTGTTATAGTGCTGTAAAAAAATGTACTCATTACAGAATTCATCCTTGTATTAGTCGTAGGTTTGTTCTCCTGTCGATGTTCTCAATTAGTTTAGTTGCCTTTTCACATTCCATGCCAGCTATCATCAATACTTGTTTGTAACTTGAAGAAAAAATGTGCTACACAACTTCTCAGCTTGAGATTCAACCCTACTTTTAAGCAATGTTGAAAAACTAGTTAAGTTGCCCATCACTGACTGATGTTTCTGACATTTTTTTGAAAATGTCATATAGGACACATCTTCTGACCCAGACAATTTATTTATTAATCCCAACATGAATATTCTTTCATTGTAATCCTTAAGATTGTCACATGTTCACCAATTTTAATATCAGTATTTGCCAGTTTGATACAATTAACTTGAACTAGGCGGAGGCATGCAGGGCCATAACCATGAGAAGGAAAGCTTGTTATGTTCGTCTGGTAGCTTATATTTGGATGATGCTATTTGTGGATATTGTCTAGTGCTTAGGTAGAATTCTGTGTTACACGGGGATGCGTCCCCAGCCCTCAAACTGCCATCCCTGACCCCAATGGAATTTTGGGTATGATGGAACAGCTAGGGGTATGGCAGGACAGCAGGGGACCTCCCCTAGCTGTCCAAAAAATCTTCAAAAAGCGTTTCCAAAATGTGTTGCAGTAAGAGGAAACACCACAAGGATGTTTTTCAGTCCCCGAGACAGCTGGGGATATCTGAGATGCCCCTCAACTGTCCCAAGGACAAGGCAAGTTTTTATAATGTTATGAAAAGAAAATCATTCATGACATTAAAAGACTGTTAAATATATCATGGCAGCATTATAATGGCAGAGATTAATATATCATGACAGCAGCCAGAGTAGTATAACAGCAATAAGTATATCATGATTCAGATTCATGGCTAATAATATAAGTTATATAACAGTTAACTCTAACAGCAACCATTTGAATTTTTGATTTCATTGTTCAAACTTTAACTCAAAGTCTCAAACTTCAAAATTTTCGATATGGTATTAGTCAGTTATGGTTATCAGTTTCAAAAGAGATTAAAGGTGCAGACAAACAATTTATTTGGAATACGGTTGGTGTACAGGCTTCTGCAGACATCATCCAGCATTGTCTTAGCAGTGTCATTTTATAGCTGCTGTTATATTGCTGTCCATTAACTTGTAGAAATCTCTCTCTCTCTCTCTCTCTCTCTCTCTCTATATATATATATATATATATATATATATATATATATAATTGCCATCCCTCTGTTGTCCCCAAAAAATGGCACTCAGACTGCCGCCCCTCTGCTGTCCCCAAACAAACAGTGGAACATAGGTAGAATTGCATCTATGACTACTTTCCAGGATACTCAACAAACCAAAATGTTCAAAAATAGTCACTGCACACAGAAGAAGCTGACATAGATAATGAGTTTTAAAGGCTAGTAGAAGCTGAATGCAACAATAAAAAATGTGATAAAGTGCAAGAGCATTCTGAAGCACCTGCAGGGAGAATTATGAACTCATTAATTTACAACCATTTCGAATCATTCTTCTAATTGGATTAAATTAAACAGGAACTGCTAAATGATGATAAATTGAGGAACATATGCATTCTTTTCAATAATAAGTCATTAACAAAGAAATATGGTGAATCTTGCTGGAATGTCAGTCTATACAGATCATATAGACCCTGTAGGCACTGCTTTGAAAAGGGTAACTTGTCTCCCATGCTTGTTTGTGCAATCAGAATAATCAAATTCAGGTATTATGGGCTTGATTATAGGCGTTCATATAAAATGACCCAATAACTTGACAGCAATGAAAATCATTTGAAACAGAATACATCTTGTATTCTGTTGGGTATTGAGCTTTGGCACAACATATAAGGAGATATGGTCTTTCTTAATTAGTGCCTGTATGCAATACCAAATCTCCTCTTTTTCTAATATAGATGTGTGATACTCGAAGATTTTATCTCTAGCACAAAGGATGTCAACGAATGAGTTTAATAGTCATTGCAATTAGTTTCATCCTCCAGCAACACGAAGCAATTAGCATGAGCTTCGATGAGGTAAAGGTGATTTTTCCCTGAAGTCAATCGAATATATGTATGATCCCAATTGCTGAACCTGCACATTCAAGGCATTTGCAACATTTATCCTTAATGCCATGGTTAATTTTAAAATTTAAACAAATTCTAATCAAGCGTGATCTTTTCAGTTGCAGACATTTTTGAAGAGGTGATTCTATTAAAGACAAATGTGATTAGAAGAGGTAAATCTAGTGAAGAATTTAAGTTAAATGATCATACAGTTCATATGTTTCTCTTTGAAGTGTGATTCTAAAGAAAACTCCATTTTGAAAAGTGTTGTTTTAGAGTGTATGCTTGATTTTAATTCATATTTGCTTGTCATATTTATTTTAAATGAGAATTTTTTAGTAAATATCATACATATATGTGCTGCGGCTATTTGTGTTAAGTTTTTGAGAAATAAGATTAATTTTGGCCTACCCTATTTGAACTTTTGTTGTTTAATGTTAATGGAATGGTCTTTTGTATCTTTACATAGATTATAATGGGCTTAAATTATATTGAGACTATTTTAATTCTACTTGTATTCAACCGAATAGAAATCGAATGAGCTTTGATTGCACAATTCTCCTATTGTGCTGCTCCTTGCAAATCTTCAAGAAAAGTTGTAAATATATTAAAGGTTTTAAGTTATTTATAATTAGCTATTACATAAGTTTTGTTTTCTTTGTTTCATTTAAGTAGCATTTACCTTAGTCTTAGGAATAGGATGATATGATAATCCCTCACTCCTACCTTCAATTTTTCCTGGTTAACAATACCTGGCTTTTGTATTCAGGGTTCATTCATTTAAGTATACCCCATTATTATGTTTATGTTAGTGTTCTGTACTGAAATTTCCACAAATTTGTGTTCCGTTTACCTTAATAGTTATCTAAAAAATGAATGTATTCCTCAAGTCCCATTGACTTACTTTTATTTATCAATAGACATCAAAATAATTTCTTTCTTTATTTAGATTTTGCCAATTGTTATTTATTTCCATGCATCTCATTTTATTTTAAGTATACCCCATTATTATGTTTATGTTAGTGTTCAGTACATAAGTTTCCAAAATTTGGGTTCCATTCACCTTAATAGTTCTCTGAAAAATGAATGTATTTTTCAAGTCCCGTTACTTTTATTCATCAACATACATTACTATAATTTCTTCATTTGGATTGTGCCGATTGTAATTTATTTCCGTACATCTCATTTTTATTTTTTGATAAATATCATATAAAAATATTTATGTATCACAAAAAGTTGGAATGGTTATGATGCTGCTCTTAACCAAAGTGAAAGTCATATTGGCATAGAAAGATTATTACATAGAGCTATCACAAAGGAAAGCTGAGTGCTGAGATAACAATTTGGCATTTTTTATGTTGTACAAAAACAAAAAACATAACATTAGAGAGATCCATCATTGTATTCACCCCGTCTATAGTGCAGACTTTAAAACAAATTTTTGGTACTCATATTGTCATGCCCAGGCATAATCAAGACTGATTTTCATCTCCTCACTTCTTTAGGATAATAGAATTAATTCCACAGATTAGGAATCCCCGGAGAAATTGTTGTATGAATGTTGGATCTCATTAAACTGTGATGCCTCGTATTGACATTGAGCAAGATGGACAATTTGCAGCTTGATGCCATATGATGACCTTCCTATATTTTCAAGTGCTCTCAAATATGTGGGCATGCTTCTGGTTAGATTAAAAGAAACCATTTCCAAAGATAACATCAATATTTGTGCTACAAATTTTTGATCCCTAAGTCATTATAGATAGTTTCACCAGATAAAGATACGCAATTGCTATTTCAGAGATCTTAAAACAGAGTTGTTTTGATCAATAATCAAAGCTATGAGGAGACAGATATGGAAAAGAGCTGGTTTTCATACTTGTTATGTCCTCGCAGGACACTGCTGAAATAGAAACAAACAACAGAATTAGCCATCTTAGTCAAATCAACATAATTGCAGAAAACTAAATATCATGCACTACCATAATTGTACAAACTATTCTATTACGAAGTATGACAAACTATTCTATATATGAGAGTTCAAGTCTTGTTAGTGAGTGCAACAAACATAAACATTTTACTGTGTAGAAATTTATAAAACAAATCCAATCCCAAAGCGTGTAACTAGCAATCTTTTTGGACAAAAGGTTAGGGATATCAGCTAGGAATTCCTTGGCTGCAAAAAACTTCCCTATATACTCATAAAGTGTTCATTCATACCACGAAAGTTTGTAGATTACACTTTGACATATGAATTTTCCTATGTGACACATTACAGGTAAATGCCTCAAAAGCAAGAAGTAGCAACTAATAGACCTGTGATTCATTTAAATTGTATTGGAAGTCTCAGTTGTGTACTTTCACACCTTAAGATCATTGTGAAGAAGCTCCTATGAGTTTTGCCATATATGCACCTTACCGCCTCTACCACCACCAGCCAGCATGCCACAGCAGAAAGGATGCTTAGCCAATCTAGTAGGAACTGCACTCATCAATGGGCTGTCGAAAGTAGTTGTTTCATTTGTTACCGTACAATATGCATTGAGACTCTTATCATTATTACCAAAAAAAAGGTATTGATCATCCCAGCCCCATGTTACTCTGCACAAGAAACCAGACCATTTAGAAATATCACAATTTTGAGAACAGCAGAAAGCGTTTTTATCTGCACACTAACTATTGACAAAAGGATCATAATAACACACCAATGCATATAAGCTCAAGAATTTCTTAGTTCTGTGAATGGATTGCATTACTGTGTTCCTCACCAAAATTTCACCAATGTATTTTTTATGTGCATACTAACTATTGACAAAAGGATCATAGTAACACACCAATGCATATGAAGTTTAAGAGAATTTCTTAGTTCTGTGAATGGATTGCATTACTGTATTCCTCACCAAAGTTTCACCACGTGCAATTCAGTCCTCATCATATTCCAAATATGTGTTCAGTTAATGAAATGAACCAGATTGAAATCCTTCTGGAATCAAAAAGTAAAAGAAAAAAAAATAAACCAATTGATAAATAAATTCTCCATTGTAAATCAATAAAGGTCTAATACTAAACAAACACAGAACAGAGATACCTTGCATGTGAGCCACTCCCATTAGCAAAGACACTTCAATCCCCAATGACATAAGCTTGTCCAGCTAGATGATGCAATTTTGCATAAAGAAAACCAATTTATTACAATAGGTCTTGCCATACGTTAGACAAAGAAGCCCTCTCCTATTTAGACACGCTTCTAAAGATGCTTTTCTCAAATAATAATGCTATCCTTGCTTCATTCTTGTAAAGGAACCTTAGGTTCTTGCATAGCTTTATTTGATTATCCTCCTAAAGCAATACTTGCCCTTTGTACTGCTGTATTTACTGAATCTTCCAAAACAATATTCAGGCTTTGCAATTATTTACTACGTCACCGAGTTCTTCACTTTCCCCCCGTACCCGTGTGGGTCCGGTGTGGGTCCTGGTTCTTTGCTGGTTCACCCAGGGTCCCCCCCGGGCACCCCAGGTTCCATGGGTCCTTTTCCCTCCCAGGGTGTCCGGGAGGGACTCTAGGCAAACTGAGGATGAACCCAAGCGAACCCAGGACGAACCCAAGCGAACCCAGGGTTGCCTGAAAAAAGCAGGAAAAAAAAGTAATTTTTAAAACTTTTCTATCCAGCTAAAAAAGCCTTTTAACCCAATTTTGCCATACATGTCCCTATACAAAAAATGTGATGCCTGCACCACATGCAAAAAAAAAACAATTGTTTATCAGCCACCATAGTAGGAAGAAACTGAAAAGCCTGAGGAATAATTATCAATTACCTAAGAACAAAAGATTTAAAGGCCAATTTGCTTCCCATCCTTTTGTCTAGCTTAGTCCTATAGCATTGTGTTTCAGCTTCCAGGTCAATGGATATCTGCAATCTATTAACTTCAATCATAAAAGGTCACTACCAGACAGTAAAACAGTTAATCTAATTATCTGATTTGGCAATTCTACTTTGATCTAATTTCACTAGAACCATTCATGTTGTACATAGGTATTCATTGTGCTTGTTCTGGACAACGTTTTGATATAAATAATAAATATACATTAATATTTGTAGCCAAATAAGTTTTAAGGATTATCCTTTCCTTTCATCTTTATTAGTTGCCCCATTATCATGTGCTCAAAGAACACTTTCACTTAGCAATTAATTGTGCATTGATTTTTTTGTTGAAGTGAGAATCAATGTGACAAGATCTAAAATCTGTTTTATAGGATTGTGTAGCCATATTTGCAGCTGGATAGCAAAATTTGTACAACTTCTGTATAGGGACATGTATGCCAAATTGGGTTAAATTTAAAAGGCTTTATAAAATATAAAGGGTTAAAAGTAAGTTATGAATATCATTGTTTTATATTATATATGTCATACATATATACATATAAATATGTATTCCCGTACCGGTACCCAAGGAAAAAAAAATGCCGTACCATTGTACCTGTACTCATAACTGTATCTGCACCCGTACCTAAACTGGTAACTTAGATTATTTAGTTTCATCAAATTTCCTAGAATAGACCTCACACCTACATTTTATTCCCGTCAAATTTCCTATAATAGACCTCTCACCCATATTTTGTTCTCATCTGATTTTCCTGGAATACAATTATGCTATAATCCTATCCTACCTTCCTAGAAAAAGATAACATTTTCCACAGCATTTTCCTATCAAAGTTCTTGTCCTTAGTCAAATGTATTTGCTAGGCCTCTTGAATTAGTTAGCCCCCAAATAAATGTAAACAATGAATGATGTTGGAGAATGTTACATTCCTCCAAAGAGATGTCCTCTTCAGGTATATTTTGTAACTTTAACAGACATTGTGTGAGAATTATATTTCTTAGACATCCATATCTATCTGAAGGCCATTTAGCTTCACAACAAAAACCAAATTGGCTTCCACCTGGAATGATGTACACATTGTCTACTCGTCAAATTAAATGGCAAAGGAATCTTGGTTTTCCAATTTCCACAGTTCAAATCAGCACTAAGGTACTTTCAAACAAAGAGACACAAGTATTGACCAAATATATCACATTCATTCCTACAATCACAGCAAATCTTTCTACACACAACCTCCTAGTTGTGTTTCCTTGTTGTCCATTCTAATCTCTCACAAACCAATTTTCCAGTGTTCAGTATCTGCCTTTATGTTTTCATTTAATGAATCCAAAATCTTTGGATCACCGGCAGCAGTAACCATAAGATCAGAAAGCTTAGCTGCAACCTTGGGGCAGATTTCAACAGAAGCACAAACTAGCTCAAGAACAGCCTCAATATCTGGGTTTGCTGCTTCTAGTGACGATAATATCAGAATTCAGAAAGAAATTTTACACAAAATAAAATGCTTCACTATTTTATTCATTCAAATCATATTACATATTTCTACCTCCTATAACCACTCTTCTATTAGAGGAGTTGTTTTAACTACTCATAATACAAACAAGCACTCATCAACAAATAATTATTTTATGAGAAACTAACAAACCTACGATAATGATGTAATATTCCCAACACCCCTCCTTATTACATCATTCTCCAAATGGGGATACCTGGACTAACAAGACTTGATGAACACATTCATTAGTTCATCAAAAACACAAGGTATGAGTAGGGACATATACATCTACTCATGACAAGCAATAGTGGAACTCGCCTCACCATGCTTCTTCAATAGGACTAGCCATACTATACTTTTATCCAAGGATAGGGACAAACACATCTACCCATAGAATCAACAATAGGGATTAACACATCTATCCAAGGTCATACAACAAGTTTGGATAGGGACAAACACAAATATCTAACATCGAAGTTGTGAACAGAGACACACACATCTGTTCACAACAATAATGATTAGGGATGTGGACATCCAATCATAATTACCTAATTCTGTGATTGGGGACAAACACATCCAATCACTATTACTCAACAAATGTAATTGGAGACAAACACATCCAATCACAAACAAACAATAATTGTGATTGGGGACAAACACATCCAATCACTATCACTCAACAAATGTGATTGGAGGCATAAACATACAATCACAAATACAAATTATTGATTTTATTTAGAAAATGCATCCCTCCTCATTGTTCTTATGTGGAGGGTCTTTGGTAGCTATTTCAAAAAGACATTCATCATTGTTTGCAACCATTGCCTCATTTGTATTTAGCTTGCTATCAAGGAGATCCTTGGCACGTTGAATGCAATTTATAATGATGAGCCCCTTTTTCTTGCAATAGTAACACAAAATTCTATCTTTACGGAAGTGATTTTCCTTTGAAGTAGACGAAGTGAATTTAAAGAAAAGGTTAACCTTGTTTTTGACAAACATTGTTGTTTCCTCCATAGTTGAATCATTTTTTTGGTTCCTTCATCAATCAAGGTAGAAATTATATCTTCTAGAGTAACATTTACTTTGTTCAATGTGAACACAATATTATTATATTACCATAGCTAGAGGGCATGCTATTCAACAAAATAGCTTTTGCATCATCATATATTGGCTTTTATCCTAGCTAATTGATTCATCAAGGAACAAAACTTACTAATGTGTTAAACAATATTGTCACTTTCCATCATTTTTAACCCAAATAACTTTTGCTTCTAGAAGGACGACCATATCCACATCTAACGTTTTTTTGAGATATTGGTATTTATTGGGTATGCCTATTTTGTATATTCTATGATAAATTCAGCATCATATATTTGTAATTAGACACAGTTGATGCAGGTTGCAGTTCAGGCAGTTTGTGAGAAAATTTTGAAGAACCAAAATCTTTGGAACTTTCTGCAATTTCATAATTTGCAGTTTTGAGACCCTTTACAGTGGAATCCCAGATTGCAAAATTGGTTGACCGAAATGCTCGCATGCACCAACCATTTTGCTGTTCAAGAATAACACATTTTATGGTTTAGAATTCCAAGAAACTGAGGTGTAACACTTTCTGTAATGTAACCTACTAGTTTTTTCTAATTATTAGTTTTTTTAATTTTATGCTAGTTGTTTTGATGAGCTACTATTTTAACAAATGCCCTTCACTTCTTTAGGAGACACTTGTCATAGGACCTTCTAGATTCTTGAGGAGAATCGCTTCACATCCTATCTTTTGATTTCTCATTTCCTAGCACATAAAGTTATAAAAAGAGTAACACCCAAATGTAGAAATCTGACTGTTTAGCTTCATCTCTTCTCAAAGATTACTACCTTTTGTTACATGCTCAATTTGAAATTAAAGCTTTCGTTTTACATTGCAGCATTTCTTTGTTTATTGGGTATGTCCTTTGATTTGGTTTGTTGTTTTGATGACACAGTAATTTCTGCAATTCAACGTGTTGTCCACTAGATTGCCAATTAAAACATGTAGTCTTGAATCAATTCAAGCCCTCTCATTTGAAATAATATCTTCTCATAACTAGGGAACTCATATAACTTGACAATCTAATAAGCTATCTTTAGCTTTCTTCTAGCATTGCATTGACTAGGATCATGGTCTGGAGATAAGCAGACTCAAATATTGACATCTACTTCAAGAACAACCACTGCCTATGGGACCTTCCCAATTGATTATATTGATAGCCATTCCAGTTTTCTTCAATGTCACTCGGCAATGTCAAAGGGTATAACACACCCATAAAAGGACCTCCAAATTGCATTGATGACCTGGATTTTGTGACTTACGTCATATAGTTTCCTATGGGAAAATGTTGAATTGAGGAGCTAAATTTTTCTACATGGTGGAGCCTTGTCCCTATGGGCTGCCCAGTCTCCAGATCTATTATTAGACTTCTTCTTGAGGTTCCACAGCTAAAACAATGTGAATTATTTAATAAATTCTACTTTAGTAACTTTGGGTTTTTTAAAACAAACATCGATTGTTTTCTCTTTCTAAAACTAAGCAGGTGATATCCAACAGTAAACTCAAGAAATGTCTTACCCTGGTCAAAAACTGACCTAGCAAGTTGTAATGTCCCCTTCTAACCTGATCTTTCCAAAGGTATTGGCCTTTTTCTTCGAAACCCAAGGCTGGAAGGTAAAATTAGGGTTTCCTATTTTTAAGGATGTCTTTGCTCGTGAGCTGGTGGATTCAATAGCGGATTCTTTATGGGTTTTCAGAGAGCTTCGCAGTGGTATGTTCGTCTCGGCATTCTGAGCATTTCCAGGAATTTACTATTTTTAGTAAATTCTATTTTTGGCAGTAAACAGGTTGGTCTCAGGCAGTTGACTTTCCTCTTCAGTTGACTCCAGTGGCGTTTTCAGTTTCGGGCTTCAGAATGCAGTTTTGGGGGATGAGCTTATTTCACTTAAAAATAACATTATATTTTAAATGTTATTTTATCACCTTGGCCTAGTCAAATAACTTAATGTTATTTTAAAAGGTGGACTTGAAGGGTGGCGCCATCATTGAGGATATATTAAATTTATATTGAATTTTCCAAAGTCAAAGCAAGCTAAATGAGGGCGCATTTATCAAGGTGAATTTAATTAAAATATCAATATTAAGCTTGAAAGGAAAAGGACGCCATTTTGGAGAGAGGATTAGGGTTTGGCATTAAAGTGGATTTTTAGGGTTTCGAGAAGTCAACAGGAAGTTATAAAAAGGAGGCCTTGAGCATCATTTCACATCTTTGGTTTACTATACTGTTATGCTGCCGGATTGGCTCTGGAACTGCTTCGAGGAATGAAGGCCTCCTAGCTTGGGCATTGCTTCTCGCTTGAAAGACAGCGACTAGTGGTGATTTAAGATAGATTTGTGAGTTTGCATTTAGTTTTGAGCATTGTTTTCAGCTTGTGCATTATTAGATCTGTTTTGCATATTAGTGGTTTTCAGCATTTTGCATCATTTAATACAGCAGATTTATGTTTTTGCTCACAACTTGAAAAATACAAAAATATTCCTTCTGGGTATCGTCTCATTCTCTTTGTCTGTGAAGGGCGAACATATTCTCTAAGTTATAGATTTTTTGGTTAAGGCTGTGATTTTTAAGAAAGAATCGCCCCTCTTGCTGGGCCGTACCATTCTGCATCATCTTGGATTCCGTGCATAAATAAATTAAGGCATTTCACGTTGGTTTCTTGCATTCATCTTAGGCGCCATCATTATAGTAGTGTTTTGCATCTAAGTTGAGGTCATTTGGGTAAGAGAGGAGTGAGTTATGAATCTTTCTGTGAATTTCTATGTTGCTGGTTAAAAATTGAAAAATACAGATCTGTCATAAACTGTCCGCAGAAATCTGCATCTTCTCATTTGGATTTGGTGTTGAGGTTATTTAAAGGCCTGTAGCAGATTTATTGTTGAATGTACCATTTGAAAAGCATATGATATCTTGACATCGCAGGCAATAATTCTCTGTTGTAAGCTGGCAGTAGTACTGACCAGTGTTCTTTAATATTGCTTTGTCATGATTTGTAATACTCAGTCCTACCTTCAGTATTAATCTGTAATAGATAAATCTCCGCCCTATGGTAGCTACTTTCCCATTCTGGGTTAGCAAGCACATTCTGGGTGTTGAGTCCTTTCAGCTTTCAGCATTTCTTTCATGCATTGATATTTGTAAATACTCCGTCATATGGTCGCCCCTCACTCCGTATTGGATTGGGTAGCACATACTTGACGTCGAGTTCCCTTTCAGCATTTAGAGTAGAAGATCCTCTGACCATATGCTCGCCATCATCGGCGCCATTCTTGGTTAGAGTTACAGCATAAACAGTTTGTTTTAGATCCTCTGACCAATGCTCACACCTTGCCCACATCGGGATCCTGGTGTACATTCTGGTTAGAGTTGCTTTTGCACGTTTTGGTTTATCCTCTAACCTTAACGGGTGCATTGATTGTAATTTGTAATTTGTAAAAACGAAAAAATTTGGCTCGGAATATTTCACAAGTCCATCATCTATTGGTTGAAGTTTAAGTTGCCCCCTGTTTTCTGCTTTGTAGAGAAAGAAACAAAGCCTACATCTCCATTTTGAATTCCAAGGCATAATATCAGGAACAATTACAGTGAACAAATCAAGAAATGGACAGCAAGCATACATCTATCTCGTCATTCCACTTACAACTGCAATGGCCCAGTTGTATTTGTTTATCCAAACGGTTAAGCTCATTTCAATATGTTTTCCAACTTTGCAAGAGAAAAATGAAAGTAAAAATTTGTGGGAAAGCTTTAATAAGCTCTAAACTTGAAATCTTTAATAAATATTGTCATTCAGGGCTTCACACTTGTTACATTTTTTTATTTTGGAGTAGTTTTATTTATAAGGTTTTAAGATTTTTCTGTTCTTTTATGTTCGTTGTTGGAAATCTGATCATAGACAAAACATTGATTCAAAATTAAGAAGTAATCATATCATTCATACGGGAGCCAATAATCGTCAAGTCCCATTTCCAGGTTTATCATTAACAATCATATAAAAAGAGCCCTGCCAACCCAACCACCTTACTACCCATGAGAACCATCAAAATCTAATCAACTTTTTTGATAAAGTCATTTGGTGACACATTATTGATTTTATTACATAAATAACCTTTTGGATCATAAGCCAACATCCTGGAAACCAAAATGGGCATGTTTCATATCCCATTTTGGACTATTTCAGGTTGTTTCCAGGCTATCAAGGATGGAGGAAACAATCTGTTTTGGGCATTTCCAACCTTTTCAATATAGCCCAAAACTGTTTGTTTCCTCTGGCTGTGAATAGAATAAACTACCAAAATGTAACGACTTCAGTCCTTCCATTTTGGATTGGCATGGGCAAGAAATGTGATAGGTGGTGCAGAAACAGCCTTTTTAAACAATATCCCATATCTTGGCCTAAGAAATGACAACAGGGCCCCATCACTGTATTCTGTGCAAAAGGCTTTGAGATTCACTCTGGCCAGATCTGATAGGAATCCCATATGCATCTAGGCTGTATCTGGTATGGAAACATCCTCACTGCATGCCTGGAGAGTACTGGATATAGCATATCTGCAGAGGGAGCTAGTTCCAGCTACCTATATTAAAATAGAATCCAAGTTCCTAAAAGAAAAGAATGGTGGCTCATCCTATCTTTGAGTATCATGGATACTGTGCAAGACTGCAAACTAAAAGAACATTCCATCATTGAAAATTTACAACAATTGACTTCAAAAGATAAGTAATATACACATTTTTGGAGCCACGATAAAGGCTATCCATACATATACCTGCTTGCGCACAATAGAAGAAAATTAGTTTTTCTCAAGCCTCCAATTACTTTGTAATAAAGATTGCCATCATACCTGAAAGAACGTTGAGGATTGTAGAGATATTTGACAGCAATATTCTCTGAATCAAGTCCACTCCATAATCCCACACTATTATCAAAGCTGTGAGGACATAATCCCAATACCATAGTTCAGAAAAACTAGCTTTAACCATATGAGCAGTAGTTTCCAAAAATCAATGCTTCCTGAATTATGCAAAATTAAAGAAAAATGAAAAAATGCATTTTTTCAAAAATTAAACACACAAAAAGCAACTTGAACTGATAAACAAACAAACAATTAGCTTATCAACCTTGCCATTGTCTATAATTCTATCATATGTTCCCATATTCTTAAGGATATGTATTGAGTCTATAATACTAGTATTCTAGACCAAAAAGAAAGACGATTCATCCACTCCCTAGAAATAAAAGAAAAGATATATACTCCAACTGCAACTAAACTTCACACCACACTGAACGCTTCCAAATCATGAAAATGTAAATCAATCAAGGCCTAAAGGAAGAGAATTCGACATTTAACAATTTAGGAGCCAAGTGAAGTTTCCATGTCAAATAATTGCCATAAGATTGTATCAGTATCACCCAAGGTTTTGCAGCTATTAGTTCCATATATTAAATCAACTAAATTTTGCATAGTAAAGTTTATTAGCATGCTATTTACCAAGAACTTACAAATTTGAACTTCTAATAAATGGAAATTAATTAATTGTAGGCATGAGTTTTCCACAGTCTATGAAAATGATTATGAGTGCTTTCAGATTCAACTGTGTATGTGGAAATTAATTGTACTAGTTTCTACCAGATGCGCAATCAGCTAAAAATAATCTAACAAGTACAAACCTTGTGGTTGCAAGATAGCTTCCACTTGGAGAAAAGCAAGCACAATACACTGTTTTTTATGTTGCATAGTAACCAGACTTTCATTATTGCTCTTTTTCATCTTTCTCAAATCAAAAACTCTTGCCGTGCCATCATTTGAACTTGTCGATACCAGATACGGCTTCTGAGGATTAAAATCTATAGAATTTATTCTTTTCTCATGTAAACTGTATGAATTTGGAACACTTCCTACTCTCCAATCCAGCATCTTCATTTCACCATGTCCCTCGGCAAAATAGAGAGATTGGTGACTAAATAGTGAAGTGCAGACAGCAAAAAGATTGTCGACACTATTGTATACCATGTCAAATACTTCTTTCTCAATGTCCATTGAACGGATAAACCCATCATAGCTACAAGAAATGACCTGCATATGCAAAAGCATTTTGGCATTGATCATTTGGTACGAAACAACATATTTCCTGAGAAGGCATATTAAAAACTAATCTCAGTATAAAATAACAATAGAATGGAAATTATGACTAATCACAACAGAGAAATAATCTCAGTCATCTTTCTCTCATATTAGCTAATATAGAAAACAGTTTTAGCCATTCAGCATATTCTAGAATCTAAAGTATTTAAGTTACTGCTGCCTTTGCCTCCCAAAAATATTAAAATATTCTGATGATAAATATAATAAATCATCAGTTATAGCCCACGTTATTTGACATAACATTAACATAAAACATGGGGAAAAAATAATCTAGCCACTACAATAAACTAAATATTAATAAAATAAACTGAATTGAATCCAAAAATTATTTTATAACTTAATTTCATATTTTTTCAATTAAAAATAATATGGCCATTAAAACAAAAACCTACATATTAGAGAAAAATAAAAATCCAAAAACTACTTTATTCCTAAGTTTCATTGTTTGTCAATTTAAAATAATTTGACACTATTGTCAATTTCACAATCTTTTCTCAAACTTTACCCATCAAAAAACCACACCAGATTACAGTTAGTTTTTGGCCACAACATCTCCAAAAATATGAGAGGGGCTGCGCCGCCTTGAAGTTTACCCCAATGACTTCCCCAGATTTTTTAGATGAAGATTCTAGACTTTCCTGTTTTAATTCATTTGCATTTGTTATATGACTGCCTGTGCATTCAAAATAGCAGTGTTATCCTCCTGCGTGGAACTCCACTATAAGGGTTTCACTGGATACCTCAGTTTAGTCTTTTTATATAGATTTTAGACCTAAATTTACAAGTTAAATAATCCAAGTTCGAACCTTTGCAATTGAAAAGGGTTGGACTGCAATGCCTGTAATCTGAGAAGCGTGAGGGCGATAAATATGAAGCCCACTATAATCTCCTTCCTCTGCATTGCGATGAGCATCCCACAGGCTTAAATGTCCTTCCTTGTCTCCACTTACCACTATAACCTTTTCGCTGCAAGGAAAAAACTCAAGACACGAGATCATGGTTGGGGTGGTTTTAAATATATTCTTAGACTCTAGCTTTAGGTCCTCCAACTTAAACTCAGATATGTGGTATTTCAATTCCACTGAAGAGGTAATATTCCTGAGACCTTTAAGCTGGTCAAGGTAACGATTGTAAGGCACATTGTCCTGGTGTGCTACATAAATTTCTGCAAACCTCAGTGGCCCCACCCTTGAGCTAGGGTAATTAGGAATGGTCACATTGAAAGCATTCTGCCAGGGCATAGTAGAGTGTCTTTTATATTTTAAACCCTCAGGAATTTCAGGCAAAATTCCTCTGGTGCGCAAGGATGTCCGGAGAATGGTGGGTTTTGGTTCTCTTTCTCGTTTGTAGGTCTTTACACGCTTTGTCTGTGACCTGCAATATACAAATACAATGGTACCATCAGACACTATTACGCGTATCTTTGCATTCATAAGTTATAAAGATTCTAAAATCAATATTATAACAAAGTTCAGATATTTTGTCCACATGGCCTAGTGATTGACATTTGGATTCACTCTATGAAAGACATGGTTCAACCCTGGCAGGCTTAAATCCCTTGTGTGTGAGTGCATTCAATATGGGAGTGTGACCTGAAAAATCTTAAAAAAGAAACAGAGCTTATGGATCTAAAACAACAAACATAAATTTATTCTAGCCAGCATCAAGGATAAGGATTAATCTAGCCATAATTGCCCCTTGTTACAACTTCGTCACAGTAGAAGACCCTGCCACATTTATGTATCAATAGGATCAAATCTCCATGGGCCACACAATTAAAACAGACAAGGGCCTTTAGGTACTCTGCAATAAATCAAAGTTTCCTCTCCCTTACTACTCCAGGTGTCTCTGCCTCATAACATCGCTCGAGTTCGTTGAGAGGCACAAATGCTCTAAAGACCCTTTAAAAAATTCTTCTTTTTTTGGTTTTGTTTAGCCATTCGAGTAGTCGGGGAGAGGTTCCAAATTGAGGAATCGCACCACGATTCAAAACTGTCATGATGATAGCATGAACAACCTTAAAAAAACAATCTTGTGAACTAGTAAATGATACATTTTCATAGATAGACTAATAGGACAAGCTCGAATAGTGTAAGCAAATGCGCTTTCAAAAGAATAGCCCAATTTCTAACACCAAGAGGCGTGATATATTACTTAAATTGAAAAAACTGTCTAACAAACTGGGTGAGATACACTGTTTGTTGACGGCACATCAGTTTTTAGAAGGTAACATCCCACTTACTTGTATGTAGTGTGCCGTTATCCATGGACCAAGCTTTCGACACATTTTTTTTAAATTCATACAGGCTTATACTCGGACACATAACAATGTAGTACTTATTATCACTGCAAACATGTCTGATGTCTAAACCCAGCCAGGTGTTATGTACAAAACAATAAGAATTATGTACTTCGTAAACAACATTATTGATTTAGACAAGAATTGCTGAATTTTCGCAGGAGCGTTCAATTTTAGGTGAATGAAAAGTTTCCTTTGGGTCTTTTGACGCAGAGCGAAAGTCCTGAGCTGCGGAATGCACGCGCAGAAATGCCAACATCTGTTCATTACGCTCAATATTTTCTTGCCGCTTGCGTTCGTATTCTGTCATTTTTTCCATTTTCTTTTCCTTGAAGCCCTGCAAGCAACTGCAATACACGGAAAACGGTTGTTTGGAGTAGGGAGTTTGCTCCGAAAGACGAGAGGAGATTGAATCAAGATGGAAATTAAAGCGGGAATTAAGTAGTCGTGTGGCCTTAAAGGGAAGGAACAGTGCTCTAAGGTTGATAGGAAGGGTCATGTAGGCAGGCTCATATTGTGTTAACCCTCCGAAATTTTCAGTCCCACAGTTTAAATTTTAAGACATGTTTATTTATTTTTTGGGCCAACGGTCTCTTTACAAAAGTTTGTGTGGAGGAGACTTGTTTTCGACTTTTGAGCTACATTAGAAGAGTGGGGAGGTCCCATATAGAGTAAATAAACTACCATTTGTGTCTTAAAAATAAATTTTATATTTGGAAGACGTCTATTTAATTTATTTTATTATTATTTATTAATATTTTGTTTTTATTGAGCATGGGTCTAGTTCAATTGGCTAAAGCATCCTGCAAGAGGTCACAAGGTCTAGTCTCCCTACCATCCTCGTGCAACCCTAATTATTTTCTTACCCTTATTTTAAGGGTAAGCCTTACCATAATTGAACACACTAAGAGATATCATTATGAAGGCATCTATTTTTTTTCATTACCATGTTACAAAAATATTTAATATAATATTGCTTAGAGTTATAATTATAAATAGTGTTAATTTTAGAAATAAGATTAGTTTTATGGTTAAATTTACATTTAATATTTTAGTCACATGTAAGTTTAGGGTTAGGGTTCAAATAAGGTTAGGGTTAGGGTTAGGGTTAGGGTTAGTGTTAGTGTTAAGTTTAAGGTTATAGGTGGATTAACCTATAAAACAGTCTTTGTTTTCTGTTTTAAGTCTATGATTATAATATCGTTTTCTCTATAGAACATTATAGCTCTTAACTTAAATTAAGTGGAATAATTAAGTATTAATATAAACCAAAATTGATCAAGAAAATCAATGGTTAAATGTATTGTTAATTAAATTATTATTGTTAAAAATGAATTCATGGTTCATTTTATTTTGTTTACTTTGTAGTTGTTATATTTTTAGATTATTAATTTATTATTGTTATATTAATATAATATAAAAATAATAACAATATTTAAAAAATTATATTAACATAATTATTTTATATTTTATTGAATAATATTTAAAAATATTATATAATTATATATTTAATAATAATATTCAATAATATTGTGGGGGGTTGGGCGGGCGCCCTTCCCACACTCTGGTGTGGTGGGACGGGGATCATCGTGAGCAGGTTTGTTGTCACGTTGGATGTCGCTTCTGTGGTGAATAAAAAAAAAAGGAAAGGAAAGGTCCAAGTCCACGATACCATGAGTATATGGGACTCCTCGGACTCCCCCAATATGGGGGAGGCACCTAACTCATGCTCCACAATACGAGGCCCTCGTACGCCCCCAATATGGGGGAGGCACCCAACTCGTGCTCCACCATACGAGGTGTACATACCCTACCCCCTGCAGGATTTGAACTTGTGACCTCCCTGTCAAGAGCACAAGTTCTCCATATTGGATGATGTGGACAACCTTCCATTTTTTCGGGCCTCACCGTCAATGTAACCTTGGTAATTGAGGGTGATTTACAAAGCCCACATTTGGGTGTCGAGACTATCATCTTCAATCATCCTTGGGATTCGTCGAATGGACTAGATCATGAAAACTGGACGTCCTCATGAGTCGGATGGGCGAAGTTGGTACGAGTGGCTTTAACTTCCTATCACTCTAATTATTTTCGATCTGACCTCTGCCTCCATTGGCTTTCCATATATGTCTAGTGGTGGTTTCATTTCTCCATACTTGCAATCGTTTGTTTTGGGTGGTGTTGGTGGTGAGGTTGTCTGCAAATGGGTGAGCACTTGAAATTTGTGGTTAAAATGTCTACAGAGACATTAACCAATATGGGTGTCGACACGCCAATTTAGTTGGATAGCTCGATTAGGGAGATGACTTTTCGTGGTGAGGTCACATAGCAACGTTTGAAGCGGATACTAAAGAAATATGATTTGGTTATCATGGCGGCGGTGAAAATAGTGTTTGGCAAGGGCTTCATTCAAAACAACGAATTCAAACAGGTCGAAACGCATATCACCTCTCGGTTTCTCATTATCTTCTTGGAGATTAGGATGAGCAAAAAGGATGTCAAGGCTCTGATATGCCAACTCTTCATTGCAAACCGGTTGGTTGGGTTGGAGGAGGTACTCACTGTTGCTATCTCGGGTATGGGAGTCCCTCGACCCCGCGACTTCCCTACATTCTATAAACCAAGGGAGGTGGTGAAGTATTATCCATACAAACTGGACTTGAAGGGGATGGCACTAGTTGAGCACAAATAGGTCGCAGTGGTAGGTGCGAGCTATCTTTTGAAGGTATTTAAGATGGAGCATTCCTTCGGTCATAGCGAGGTTCCACTCTTCCACGCCTTTGCAGCTATGAATGGGTATCTCGGTTTGTGCTTTTTTGTTTCTCTAAGGTCTTCTATAAGCCTGGCATAATGGGTAACTTTGATAGGTGGATGTTGGGTGGCATTTTGATATCAACCCCCTAATTTTGTAATGTTACCTTGACATTGAGTGGCTTGAAGGTTGGGATGGGTGGTATTGTTTCTGGCTTGGGTGGCTTGGGTGGGTGTTGTCTCTGGCATGGGTGGTGCCCTGCATACTTTTCATGGTGGACTATGTAACTCTTTTGATATATTAATATAAATGCATATTATTACAAATAAAAAATAATAATAATATTACATTAAATATTGGGGATGACCTCATAGTGCAATGGCAAGTTACAAGCAACAACTTCCATGTTGTCTTGAGTTTGAATCCCACCAATGGAAGGTGAGACGAACTATCGTTGGCCAGAGAATGAAGGGTGGATGATGCATGGTTGATGGAGGAAAGCTTGTGCAAAAGTGGTAGCAATCGGCACATAGAGGAGTGGGCGAGTGGTGGATGGCGTGCACTACTGCGGGGTCTGAGAGTTAGAGGGATCGATGGAGAGGTGGAGTTGGCAAGGGTGTTCAGAGAGAGGATTGGTGCTAGGTTTTGTAGGGAGCTTGGCGAGAATGCAGGGAAGTGGAGCAAACAAGAGGAATGGCGTTAGGTCCTGTAGGGAGTTTGGCGGGAATGCATGCAAGTGTAGTAGATGGAGGAATGATGCTAGGTCCTGCAGGGAGCTTGGCAAGAATACAGGCAGACATAGTGGAGATATCGAGGATGAGGTCCCCCGTATGTGGCCTCAC
>VDFB02107771.1:0-14631 GCA_007258455.2 Sequoia sempervirens | reverse complement strand
CAAGACACTCACCATATAATTTCCAAGGACCGTTTGGTCAAGGGATTGAGAAATCTAACTTTGAGTACGTGCCTGGAAAAGACAAAAACACGAGCACCCTCTAGGGGGTGACATGACTATGTGAGTCGACGCAATTTTAAGATGTGGGCTGTTGAGTATAATGATGACCTTTTGGACCTTAAGAGTGAGTCTTTTTGAAGTGTATTTTTGTTAACAAACCAGTGGAAATAGGACCATGCATGGTTCTTGAACATACACTAATTTTTTAGATTCTAGGTCTTAAAAACAACTGTTCTACAATTGCTTGTTGTGTTTTCAAATCATTAATTCAGATAAAGATCATCCAGAAAAACACAAAGAGTCAAACAAAATCAAACAGTGAAATTTATGATTAGGGATTGGAAATCCACAACGTCTGTCAAGAAATCCCTTACAACAAGAGTCAAGAAACCAAAGAAGCAACTTAGCTACAAAAACCTTTTGAAAAAAAGACGCTTCTTGTATCAAAGTAGACAAATTTTGTTAGAACATAGAACTTTTATCCATAGGTTTCACGATTTTTCTAGGGGATATACTGATGATTATGCTTTAGAGCCTTTGTATTCACAAGCTTATTTCCAAAGAAGAGTTCTTTCACAGAAACATAATCATAGTCAACCTATTCGTTGGTCTTCCATCCCACAACCAGCAATAAAATATTCCAACAGGCCCGATCAATTCTTACAATAGAGAAAACTTGGAAACATTAGGCTTGTCATCCGAAATCAGAGAATTACCAATAGAGATATCCTATCAAAATACCAAAAATCCCAAAAATTACACCAAAAAAATTTAGTCTCTTCACGGAAGGGAAAATTAGACAACACTGTTGAATCCCAAAGTAGCGCTTACACACTTTGTTTTAGTGTTTCTGCACTATCTTTTAGCGCATCCACAGTTGAAATAGTGCTTCTATAGTCTATTTAAGCACTTATAAAAAAAATTGTAGCACATCTACTGACTATAACCAAAATTACCAGTGTCTGAATTTACCAGTCTTTTAGTGCGTCTACAGTCTGTTTTAGCGCTTCTACCCTGTTTCACAGTGATTTTACCATAACTTTTAGCGCTTCTGTAGTTTGTTTTAGTGTTTCTACCCTCTATATTAGCGCTTACATAGAATAGAAAAATAGAGAACTTCCAGACACATCTATTAGACTTGTTGGCATCAGAAACTCGGGTCTTTATCAGACAATTTTTTTTTACAGTCCAGACAACATCTAAAACCTGAAACAAAATAAATTCTTACAAGTCAAAATTCTTTTCAACTTAAACCCAGATCTTGCAAACTACAAGGTGTCCAATTATCAAAACAAAAATCTTGATTATTGAGTTAAGTTTCCTCATCAGGATTTTGACATCCTACCATCACGAAACTAAACACAGTAATTAGATTTTTAACTTAGTCTCATCAATAGAATATATCATTCTATTTGACTTTGTTAAAATATAATTGACACTAATCCAAACACAGAAGATCAAAGTTTAGTGAAAACAAAAAATACTTGTATGCCAATCTTGACAAGGTTACAAAGACAAAAACTTAGAGAGAAAGAAATTGAAACACCAAACATAATGGCTAAAGAAAACCCCTTTCACTGATTTCATCAAAATGATACCAATGAAATAACCCAAGATGATATACAAACCGCCCAACAAGATCCAAATTTCCATAAATTCATGGAAAAGGTCTTGGAACAAGATATGGAAAAATGCCTCTTGATGTTAGCAAAATTGGGTGCAAAGCTTCTGAAAGATTTTGACATCAATCGATTAAAGGAAACACCTAGAACAACTGAAACATAACCACACAACACACAAGACATAGATCGAGTAGTTGCTCTAACAACTCAAATGTGAACTTTACAACAACAAATTCAGGATATGCAAAAGGGAACCACAAAGAGGTATTCATTACAGGACATTTGTCCTTATCCCTTTCATCCAAGTGTAGACATGATACCCTTCCCTAGACATTGTGAGTTCCCCAAATATGACAAGTAAAATGGAAAAATGGATCCAATTGACCATGTGAGGGATTTCAAAACAATGAGCCTAGAGTTTGCACAAGAGGATACTTACCTAATGAGGTTGTTTCCTAGAAGTTTAGGAGCACACTGTATGGAATGGTTCTCCAAATTACAACTGGGGATTCAATCCTTTGTAGAACTGGTCAACAGATTTATCACACAGTTCTCCTTCAACATTCAACATGACATAACCATAAAAGATCTGTACAACATGAAACAAAAGAAGGGAGAGACATTCCTATCATTCTTACAATGTTGGAAAAAGTTGTTCGCTAGATATCCTCAATCTATACCTGAAGAGGAAAAGATTGAATTATTTATCGACAACTTAAATGATGAAATGAGTTATAGATTGGAACTGCAATGTCCCCTTACATTTGAAAAGGTGATTGAAAATGGGCTTAAAATCGAAGAAGCCTTAGTCAAAATAGGAGTGATTAAACATTACAATGAGACATCAAACAACACCAATTCCTAAAATCACTATGGAAACAATGACAAGCCTAAATTTTGGCAGAAAAATAGAAATACTAGAAAAAATGATGCTACAACTGACACACAAAATACAAAAATCAGTATTCAATTTGACGGAAACAACTGTGAAAACAAATCAAAATGACAACTAGAACAACAATAAAGGTACCACTCAAAAAAATAACCCAAATAATGGAGAATCTTGACCACCATCACATCACAGACAATCCAATCGACGAAGATTTACACCATTAGAACAAACTTCTAGAATCAACAATGAGAGAGCTTATTACAAATAGACTTATTACCCTACTAGAAGCAAGAAATTGGGAGCCGAAAGTGAAACCGTCTCGGTGGAATGATGCTGATTATTGCAACTTTCATAAAAATAAATGACATAAAAAAATGACTGTATGCAATTAAAACATCTAATACAAGACTTAATTGAAGCAAAGAAGGTATTTGTTGAAGAACATCAAACAAAAAACAATCACAATGTGTTTACAAATACTTTACCCAACTACAAAAAAGGAGAATCTTCTTCAAACGGTAAAGGAAAAAGTGTAAACTATATCTATGACACCACCATTCTTTGCATTTTTGAGGTTGAGAAAAATAATGTCATTGATAATCAAATAGATAACATTAAAATTAATGACACTATATCCCTGAGCGTGATTCCAAACATAAACACATCCGACAACCAAATCAACGTCATAAAAATCAGGGAAACACAAGACTACCAACCAGTCAATGCAACAACAAGGGGGCAGTCCAAAGTGATACTGAAAGGAGTTTCACCTAAAATCACTACTCCCCCATCACATCAATACAACATCATGGATCAACTACAAAAGATAACCACACAGATATCCATACTGGAACTTCTTAAAATTTCACCATCACATAAAGAGGTTCTAGAATAGGCTCTGGTAGCCACTACGGTACCCAATAATTTGGATGTCTGTCAATTTCAAGCTATGGTGGGACATCTGACCACGCCTCATTGTCTATCATTCTCCAAACAAGATGATGTGTCACTAAATTACCCACATAATGCGGCCTTGCATATAGAGGTTCTAATCCACAAACACTGTGTCAAGCGTGTCTTAATAGATGGCAGAGCTGGATTAAATATTTGTACTTTAAAACTAATTCATGCACTAGGCTATTCTGACAACACCATTGATGCTAGGAGAAAGATAACAATAAAAGCATATGATGAAGAGGAAAAGTCTTCCAAGGGGCTGATTGTACTACCAATTCAAGTGGGACCAATTGTTAAAAACATAGTTTTCCAAGTGTTAGACAAAGAGCTAACGTATAACATACTCTTGGGATGTCCATGGATCCATGAAATGCAAGCGGTACCTTTGACATATCATCAATGTTTGAAATTTCCAGTTAATGGACAAGAGGTCACTATTTCAACTAACAACAATAATCCCTAGACTTGTAACATGCTTAAGGCAACTCAAGACACTTTGGTACCCCACAATAGAGATGCCAACACTTCTACTTCATCCAGTGGTGAAAAGCAACTCAACTTTATATCCAAATGGGTTGAGAAAAAGGACCAGGTAAAGGAAACAACTGCTGCTGACTCAACTTTATCAAATAATGAAGGTCCAAATTTCTGTAGAGTAAAATTGCACATAGTTCAAATTCGGGATCCATTTCCTGTAGAATGAGGCTATATTTATAGATTTACGGGAGCAATTTTGTGAAGGGGCAACACAACAAAGGCTTGGATTCAATCTGGAGGATTGAATGGTGAGAGATGAAGAATCTTGAGCTGATCATGGGAATGGTTTCTCCCCATGAAAACATCAGGCCAAATGATAGGAAGAATTAGAGGAAGGAAATTGAGAGATTGATTCCAATTTGTCTCCAAAGCTTTCCTGTGAATGCCAGTTGAATTAAATTGGATATTTGATGTCTAATTTGGTAGGTGAGTGAATAGAGGAAATTTCCTTTATGCCTTTATTTGAATAATTTATGATTTATTCAAATTAATAAAAGGGAATAAATAATTTAATAAAACAAACTATAGAATTTGTTTATTAAATAAATATAGAAGGGATATGATAATTAAACAACAAAGTATTTAACCTTGTTTATTTAATTAAGATAAAATGATGTGATAATTAAATAACACAAACTATTGAAGTTGTTTATTTAATTAAAATTGAAGAATATGAGAATGAACTATAAATAAATATTTCTATTTATTTATTAAGTAGATGAATTTAATTATGACAATTAAATAAAACAAAGTGAAATTTGTTTATTTAATTAAGATGAAAATAGTAGAATAAAGATTGAAGAATTTAAGATGAACTATAAATAAATATTTCTATTTATTTAATAGGAGCTCTATTAGTACAAGAAGATTCTGAGGGAAAGGAACAAGCTATTTACTATATCAGCAAGACTCTCAACGGTTATGAAATAAATTACACATTCATAGAGAAAGCTTGTTTGGTAGTGGTATTTGCAACCCAACAGTTGCGACACTACATGTTGAATCATACAGTCAGACTCATTGCAAAAATAGATCCATTAAAATATCTACTTAGCAAAGCCGCTCTAACAGGAAGAATAGCAAAATGGGTTATGATCTTAAGTGAGTTCGACATCCAGTATGTAGACTGGAAAGCCATCAAGGGACATGTAATAGCTGATCAATTAGCTAAAGCTCCGTTACAGGATAATCATCCAATGAGCATTGAATTTCCTTATGCCAACATTCTAAATATTACCACACAACAATGGAGGCTTTATTTTGATGGGTCATACACACAAAGGGGGTCTGGTGCAAGAATTCTATTAGTTACACCTCAAGGACACACCATTCCAAGGTCCTATAGACTAATGTTTCCATGTACCAATAATGTGGTTGAGTATGAGGCATTGATTATCGGCATCAAAGTGGCAATTGAATGGAAAATCATAGAAATACAAGTGTATGGGGACTCACAACTTGTCATTTATCAGGTAAATGACAAGTATCAAACAAAGGATGAAAAACTCATGCCATATAAGAAAATGATAGATGATCTTAAAAAGTACTTTGTGGAGATCAAGTTCGAACAGATACCAAGGGAAGAGAACAAAGTTGTGGATGTTATGGTGACAATTGCTTCCCTCTTACAATTACCAAAAAAATGAGGTCGTTATGAGTCTATGGTAGAACAAGTATCTAACCCTGCTTACGATAATCTTGAATCACAGACCATATGCCAAATAGTCAATGTTCAAACTTCAATCTATGAAAAGATCTATGCTTACCTCAAGGATAATATCCTTCCTCTTGATCTTTCAAGAAACCAAAAACGTAACTTCATTCTCCAAGCCATACGACATACATTGATTGCTGACATCCTTTACCGTCAAGGTCTAGAAAATACTCTTCTTCGGTGTCTAGAACATCACGAATCTGAAATAGCCTTACATGAGGTCCATGAAGGTATTTGTGGAACTCATTCAAGTGGGCTAACCCTAGCAAAGAAACTCCTCCATTTGGGGTATTATTGGCCGAATATGGAGGAGTCTTATCAATTTGTTAAAAAGTGTCAGAAATTCCAAATTCATGGTAACTTAATCCATGCGCTAGCACAAAAATTGCAGCCATTTACATCAACATGGCCCTTTTTTCAGTGGGGACTGGACCTGGTAGGAAAGATAAATCCATCTTCATCCAATGGACACAAGTTCATAATAACAACAATGAAATACTTTACAAAATGGACAAAAGCGGTTCCTTTAACAACAATCACTGGAAAGCAGATCTCATCTTTCATACTAAACTACCTCATTTGTCGGTCTGGCGTACCTCATTCCATTGTAATAGAAAATGGTAAACCTTTTAAGAACCAGTATGTCTAGGAATTATGTGAAAAATTTCATATCCAACATCGTTTTTCAACACTGTACTATCCTTAGGGAAATGGCCAAGCAGAGGTCTCAAAGAAAACAATTATGAAAATACTAAAGAAAACGATTAACGATGTTGGACATGATTGGAATGTTTAGCTAAATCCTGCATTATGGGCATACAAAACCAACATCAAAACACCAACAGGAGCTACACCATATGCCTTAGTATATGGATTAGAGGCCATCCTACCTATTGAGGTGGAAATACCATCACTCCGTGTCTCACTGAAGGGTATCATTATAGATGAGGATTATAAAGTCTCTAGACTACAGTAACTGGAATTGTTGGATGAACATCGTCAACAAGTTGTCAATCATTTAAAGGCATACCAACAGAGAATGTCCAAAAGCTACAATCATAGGGTAAAACCTAGAGTCTTTCAGGTTGGTGACTTGGTCCTAAAGGAAAACCATAGAAATCAGCAGGAAAAATAAAAGAAAGGGAAGTTTGAACCTAACTGGCTAGGTCCCTTTGTCATCATATCAGTTTATGGATCTGGAGCATATCAATTGTCCACAGCTGAAGGGGATTTGTTTGATGAACCTATCAACATTATCCATCTCAGAAAGTTCTACACCTGAGTCACCTAGTGCACAGATTAGTTTATGAAAATGGTTACCTTGGGCAAACAGGCATCTTGGTAACAAAAAAATACAAAAAAAAAAAAGACTAAAAAAGTGCAATAAAAACATATAGTGAAAACCCAGAAACAGTCGCTATTTGTGATTTGAACCAACTTTTCCATCTATAGGACGCATTTCATGGTTGTTACTTTCACCATCTCTTTACATCCATTATCATATCATTGCAAGTGGTCATGTCTCACCCTAGCTTGGGGGCAACATTTGGACCTCATTGGGGGCAATAAATCTCGAGCTTAACAAAATGGACAAAAAATAGTAAGAAAAAAGCAACAAAAACAATAATCGAAACACAACCCAACATGAAACATTGTTCACCATCGGAAACACATCAAACATCCATAATCACAATAGAAAATCCAAAAAAAAGGTCAAAAAGTCAGTATCAAAAAGTCAAAAACATGAGTCTGTGTCAGTCAAACTACATGGTCTCTGTGTATATAACGTAGGAAAGGCTAATCTTTGATCAACCCCCGAGTCCCCTAGGATAGGTCTTTGGTCAAAACTCTCAAAAATCACAAAAAAACATCATAAAATTGGGATGGATGATCTAATCTGAATAATGGTTGAAATACTTTAAGTAAAGGTTGGATATGTTGTACTTTGATTATTTTTATCATTTATTTAGAGCAACTCGATGATATATTGAACTAGAGAAGCTAGGAAGGAGAATGATATTTTCTTTATCTGTTGTCTATGAATTTATCATAATTACTATGTGAATTGTCACAGGAAGTGCTCTACAAAGTATCATGGATGACATTCCAATTCACATAAGAAAGTGGTTAATTCTTGTTTTTTTATGCAAGAAATGCTCATGTCATCTCAGTTTAATTATACCTAGATGCTTGTGTTCACTTGCAATATCAAAAATCATGGAAGTAGTATTTAGGTCATCATGGTCTCAATTATACCATCGATGCTTGTACTCACTTTCAACATTTTAAAAGCTCTATGATGATAAAAAGAAAAAGAAAAGTATTGTTAAGATGCCAATATTTTCATGTAGATTTGCATGGTAAAAATTAGATTTCATTCATGATAGTTTTTTCATTTGCAGAGTGTTTTTTACAAAATCTCGTGAAAGATTCAAATTAATGATAATCTTTTCTCATAATAGATTGAGTGTACTTGACATTAACAAAAATATCATCATTATCATGTAGTTGCATCATCATTTTCATTGCATTTTTATTAAATTGCATTTAGTTATCATTTCATCATTCATGCATTTGAATCAAATAATTTTCATTTTCTCATATCATACATCATAAAATTGCATAAGAAATTATTAAAAATAAATCTCTATAGTTGCATTTCATACATCCATTCGTCATATCACATATCATAAATCCATTCAACATATCAAATATCATGCATCATTTTCATCCATTTATTACATCATATATTTGCATTTACACAAGAATAAAACACACACATCCCATTTACATCGCATATCATAAATAATTTGAATCATTACATCCACATCCATGTATATAGGTACATTATCATATAAAATTACAAATCATCATACATATACATCATGCATCCATACATCATTCATACATACATCATACATCTATACATCATCATTATGCACATCATATATAAAACATCATAAATCATTACATATCATCATGATTATCAATTGCATCCATAAACATCATAATATATAGATTATCACATGGCATATAGAAAATAGAAAATAAATGCATCCAAAATTGATAAAATTCACTACATATCATATAGATCTCAAAAATCATAATGTCAAGTATACAATGATGTCTGAAATGAAGAAAGATATATCAAAAAATTGTTGTAATCAGAATATACATCATCAACTCAAAATACAACAGAGAATCACATCATGACTATGTAGTATAGCTCCCACTCTGCAGACTACCAACACCTCCCCCAATCGATGTACCGATCTCTTGGGTTCGAAGAGGTCATCACCTCACTTACAAACCGGCACGAGTCCCCGCCTCGATGACCGTATGAATTGGACTCACCGTGAGGGAACTACATCATTATTTTTCCCTATGTAGTACTCTACGACCAACATAGACAACCTTTTCCATGTAATTTGTGATCCGGGACAATTTTTCAGTGAAAACGAAGTGTTCCCAATACTCCGATTTCAGCTTCATCGAAAGAGAATGATGTCCCCGATTCCAATGCAACTTGAACGGGGCAAAAAGGACTTTGTTTGTGCAAGTTACGGCCAGTCAAACTTCCAGTTAAACTGGCTTCAAGGGCGTCCAGAAGGTGAAAAAAATAATCATTTCAAAAATCAACGAAACTAGCATCATCGTGAAGAGCTTGTCAAGACGATTCCGACGATTTTCGTTTCATCGAAATCCGACGTCGCATGCTCAAGATACAAGCAGTCAAAGTTTTGAGTTGACTTTCTAGCTGATTGTACAGATGATGACGTCAGCAAATCATCCGTACTGTATGGAATCCATATGGACGAATTCGACCGAAACATGTGACAATTGATGCAGATTGTATGGACCAATCAGTAGGCGACACGTGTCATACCGTACAGTACAGCATCACAGTCAGCATCCCACGTGGCAGTCCAGTCAGCACACGTCATCGGATGAGTCAGCTCAATCGGCGAATGGTAAGACGACACGTGTCTCCATGTCAGCATACATGTTAGCGCATTCATCCAATGGTAACATGACATGTGTCTCCTCATCAGCAGTCCGATTGGCTGGGTTGTTGGTTTGTTTGAACAAAAGTTTGTTGGTTTCGAACCCATATCCTCCAAATTGCCGAAACCACCGGTAGCCGTTGAGCCAAATATAGCCTTCGAATATATGAAGAGAACGGGTTGGTTTTGTTGTTAAATGTTTGTTATTTGGTTTAAAAAGAAACGGTCGGTGGAGGTTGGAACCCCCGACCTCACGGGGTGTAAAAGATGAACACACTGTTAGGCCAGCGATAAGGGTCTAATATTATATTGCGACAGTATTGTTTTGTTAAAGATTTGTCAGCCGAGCCTATAACAAAATGGCTTATTAAGCCAAAACAACCAAAACCACCATAACCACTGCAACAAAAGGTGTCCTGAATTATGAAAGGAGTTGTATCCGAGCTGATAGAGGAAGTTAGGCATTTATTTTTATGGTTAAGCCTAATTAGGCAAACTTTTGTATAAAAGGAGGGGTAAAGGCCTTGATTTTCCAAGTCCAAGTGGAGAACGAGAGAATGCTCGAGAGATGAATTGTATTGTTCCTGTATGTCGAAGTGATGTTGTGCTATCGATGTGCTTGAAGGGGATGATGCTGTCTCAATTGTAACTGATTTTTGGAGCTAATCGGATCGGTCCTCCATTGGAGAGGGACCCGGAGACGTAGTCCTTAGGGACGAACTCCGTTATCAATTGTGGTTTTGTCTCTCTATTTCTTCTCTCTTTTCTTTCTCAGTTCATTATCTTGGCATTTATTTTATGTTATGTTCATTTATTCATTTGAGCTTTTAATTATGTAATCATTTATGTTAATCGTTGTAATAATTGATCTTTTACGTTACGCATTATGTAAAAGCAATTAGTCCTAGATCCTAAATAGATCAAGTTGGTATCAGAGCTTTGTGTGTGGCTTGTATTGAAAATTGAATGCTAACGAGATCCAGGTTACAACGAGGCAAAGGAGAACTCGAAGAATACAATCCAGATATTGGAAGACAAAGAGTTAATCAACCGTCACAGATGGAAGCGAAAGAAGGTGGACAAAGTTCAGAGCTCAGTGACAAGGATTTTTAGAAGCTATTCCTTGACATGAAGGAAATGGTGGAGGAACTTTATGCAGACAAGAAGAAGCGCGAAAAGGGAGGTTCTTCAAAGCACAAGATGTGAAGATCGAAAGACACAGGGAAAGCTCCAAACTCCTTCTCCTCCATCTTCTCCCTCTTCTTCTCCTCCTTCTCCTTCTCCTTCTCCTTCTTCTAATGTAAATCCATTTAAGAGCAAGTCTAAGCCTGTAATTAAGCTTGATGTAAAATTTGAGTTACCTAAATACTGTGGGGAGTTAAATGCTGAGAAGTTAGACAATTGGGTCCAACAAGTAGAAGTATACTGTAGGATTCAAGGCCTAGTAGAAGATGCTTCTAGGATTCAATTAGCAACTCTCCGGTTGGGAGGTACAGCTCTCACCTGGTGGGAGAGTAAAACTCGTGAAGAAATTGCTCGCCATGGTCAAGTTAATATGTCTTGGATGGAGTGTGTTGCTGCCCTTAGGAAACAATTCTACCCTTTAGGTTACATGCAACAGTTAACCATGAATTGGCAAACCTTTAGGCAAGGTAAGGGGCAGTCTGTCCAGGAGTATACTCATGAGTTTAGGAAACGGGCCATTGCTCTAAATGTTCCCTTGTATACCCAAGACACATTACTTAAGTATATTGGTGGTTTACATTCTTACCTTAGGCACACTATTTTGATGTTGAGTCCCAACAATCTAGACGAGGTGTCTGTTCAAGCTACTCATATAGAGTCAAGGGGTAAGAATACTTTTAGTGATAACTTTTCCAAGAAGCCATCTAAGTTCGAGGGTAAGTCTAAAGGGAAAGAAAAAGACAAAGATAAAGGCAAAGGGAAGAAAACAGCTACAGCTAAGAAAGAGGGTGAGAAACCTACATGCTCCCATTGCAAGAAAGAGGGGCATGATGATTCGAGATGTTGGAAGCTTCATCCTGAGTTGAGGCCGAAAAGATATGGAGGTAACAAAGGCAAGCAGAAGACTACTGCAGTGATTCAACAAGATCTTGGTTCTGACTCCGGAGATGAGACAAAGATTGTTGCTACCAGAATCCAAGGTAAAGGGAAAGGTATATCTCTCTCATCTAATGCAAGTTTTTCTAATGCCAGTGCAAGTACAAGTAAAGAATCTTCTCCTAAGGTTGATAAGCAAAGAAATGAATTGTTTCACATTCGTGTTGTAACAAAACACACTAAGATTGATACTCTGTTTGATACGGGTTCACAAGTCAACTTAATATCTGAAGAAGTTGTAAAGAAACTTAATTTGGCTACAACACCTCATCCAAAACCATATCCACTTGGATGGGTTTGCAATGATGCACAATTAAAAGTAACTAAACAATGTAAATTGAGATTTGCTATCACTACAAACTTTGTAGATGAGGTAGAAGTCGATGTGATCCCTTTGGATATTTGTGGGCTTGTGTTAGGGAGTCCTTATCTTTATGACAGAAAAGCAATCTTTTATAGAGGGGAGAATAAGTATCATCTTTTTAAAGATGGGGTAGAATACATTGTACGGGCACATAAGGTGAAGACTAATCTTACACTAGTTAATGCTGGTCAAATGAAGAGGTTGGTCAACTCAAGTAAAAACTTTGTATTAATGCTTGTAAAATCCAAAGAAGATGATAAATCTGAGGCCTTCAAGGGGTGTGACCCAAAACATAAAACTGAAATGGTCAAGATTATTTCCTCTTATGATGACATGTTTTAGGAACCGAAGGGGTTGCCACCCAAGAGAGAGATACAGCATGAAATCCAATTACAGCAGGATGTGCCACTTCCTAATATCGGCATGTACCATTTATCTGTTATGCAGAATGAGGAAATTAAAAAGCAGGTTCAAGAGTTGGTGGAAAAAGGAGTTATTCATCCTAGTACATCTCCTTGTGGTTCTCCAATTGTCTTGGTTCCAAAGAAAGATGGAACTTGGAGGATGTGCATCGACTATCGTGCTTTGAACAAGATAACGGTAAAGAACAGGTATCCTCTTCCTAGAATAGATGATTTACTTGATCAGTTAAAACATGCAGTTTATTTCACTAAGTTAGATTTGCGAAGTGGTTATCATCAGATAAGAATTGCAGAAGATGATATTTGGAAGACTGCATTTAAGACAAAATAGGGACTGTTTGAGTGGTTGGTTATGCCTTTTGGGCTTTGTAATGCACCAGCTACCTTTATGAGAGTCATGAATGATGTCTTTCGTCCTTTTATTGATGATTTTGTCATAGTCTATCTAGATGATATCCTTGTATTCAGTCGAACTTGTGAAGATCATGTAAGTCATGTAAAGAAAGTCTTTGATGTATTGAGAAAAGAAAAATTGTATGTAAAGATGTCTAAATGTGAATTTGCTAAGACATCCTTAGTGTACTTAGGCTATGTCATAGGGGGTGGTCAATTGAAAGTAGACCCTGCGAAGGTTGAAGCTATTGTAAAATGGCCTAAGCCAAGTACAGTCACAGAGGTCAGAAGTTTTCTAGGTGCAGTTCAGTACTGGAGAAAGTTTATTGCAAACTTCTCTTTTATAGCATCACCATTACATGCATTAACCAGTACAAAGGCAACTTTTCAGTGGGGAGGTCCACAATAGAAGGCTTTCGACACTTTGAAGGGAAAGTTGAGCACCGCACCAATTTTGGCCTTACCAGATCTACATCAACCATTTGAGATCGAGACAGATGCGAGTGGGTTTGCCATGGGAGCAGTACTCATGCAAGGAGGTAAACCAGTTTGCTACCACTCTGAAACTTTTTCAGGAGCAGTAAGTAACTATCCCACTTATGATAAATAACTTTATGCTTTAGTTCAGAGTGTTAAAAATGGAAACATTACATAATGGAGAAAGAAACTCGTGAATCCACACCGTGATCACCACCTTCAGTATTTAGATCACAAACTAAATCAAGAACAAAGTAGGCACTTTCTATGGATGGGTGGGTTTTCTACAACAGCTTCATTTGGTTAATATATAAGAAAGGAACCCATAACAAAGTAGCAGACATGCTCTCTAGACCTCCTATGATGAATGCTTTGATAATCCTTCAGAATAGTTCTATGGTTCATGAAAGTTTTCAGGAACAATATGCTAATGATGATAACTTTAAGGATATCTATGCTGCTTTAATGAATGGTAAACATGTAGAAGAGAAAGACTATTATGTGCAAGATAAACTGTTATATCACTTGGGTAAATTATGTGTTCCAAAAGATGAACAAGCACAGGTGATTAGAGAAGCACATACCTCATTGATTGCAGGACATTTTGGGGTAAACAAAACATTGACTCAGCTGCAGAAATATTGCTATTGGCCTCGTATGCAAAAAACTGTAACTAAGTATATTAGAGGTTGTGTTATGTGTGCAACTAGTAAGCCTAGTAACAGGAAATTGGGCTTGTACACACCTCTACCTGTACCTTCTCGTCCATGGGAAAGTGTGTCAATGGACTTTGTTGGGGGGTTACCTATGTCTAGGAAGGGACATGATTATTTGTATGTAGTAGTTGATCGGTTCAGCAAAATGTGTATTTTAATGCCATGTAAAAAGAAAGTCACTGCTGAACTGACAGCTCATTTGTACTTTCAATTTGTATGGGTTCATTTTGGGTTACCTATTTCTATTGTATCAGATCAAGATTCTCGATTCTTGGGGGAATTTTGGTCAACTTTGTGGGGACTCATGGACACCAAACTGAAGAAGAGTACAGCCTTCCATCCGCAGACTGAC
>VDFB02107770.1:0-14026 GCA_007258455.2 Sequoia sempervirens | reverse complement strand
AAGATAAATTCATAAAAGAAGGTGTTTGTCATTGAATGGTAGAAACTAGAGAATATAAAATAAACTCTCAAAAATGTTAGGGTCGAGGTGAAATTTATCTTGTGATCCTATGTATATTTTATGCATCTCTAATACTCTTGGAAAGCACCATTGGATGCATAGTGTGTAATCATAAAATAATTTATAAATATTATCTAGGAATCTTGACATTTATTTTTATATGCATTCATGAAGGAGGTGGAGTTGGTAGTTACAAAGCTATTTTTTAGTAAATATCTCAACTTAGACTTAAGAATTAAGTAGTGGAGCATCTTGCATGTTATTGATGGGTTCTATATGTGTTGGTTGATGATTTTGAACAATAACCTTGGGATATGGGTCATTATAGAGGAGTTACAAGTCAAAGATATATATTATTAGTATGGAGGTTATATTTTTGACTCATGGCTAGTTAGGAATTACATTGACTATTTTCAAAACAACCTCTTCATTTTAGATGTGGTAGTTTTTATATTTTACCATGATTTTATGGTACATTATTTTAAGAAACTATTTGTGGTATTCCTCTCTCATTTCTCTATAAATTATAGGCATGGGATAGTAATTGATAGTGAAATTTTGAGGTAGATAATAAGGTAGATTTAATGTTTAAGAAATATTTAGTTCAATTATTTTATTAATCTAAGAGTGTAAACTTATGAAAGGCATTGTGGCTATATCCACAAGGGATGCAAGTAGTGAGGTAAGTGTGAATGAAATGTGACTATTCTAAAAATAAAAAGCAATGCCATTCTTTTAATACTACTACAAAAATTTCAAAATAATACATCTAAAGAACTATGTAAGTTTCTACAAGAGTTGTGAGCGGGTCACAACATTGCAAATAACTAAAACAATCATACATAAGTAACCAATATTTTAGTTGTAGTGAAAATGATGATTTATAAATTTTCTATATAATTCCTTAACAATTTAAACTAATTAAATATGTTGTAGATAACGCAAGATAAACAATTAATTCAAAGTATTTTATTTAATATCATAAAATAAACAAAAAAAATGTAACACTTTACCAATTATAAAATAAAAATAAACACACATGAAATAGTTAAATAAAATCATCACCAACATTTTCTAAAAATGGGCCCTTCCTCTCAATCCACATGGTGGCTATATAAATGCTAAGTACTCAAACCACGAGTTATTGTATATATTATGATTTCTTTTAAGAAATGTTATAGTCTTTGCATGATTACCTTCCTTTATGCACTTATTATATTTTTATTGTGTTCTATACTCTTCTTCACATCATTTCTACATCTATATAAGAAATGGGTGCAAGTGAAGATGACAACAATTGAAGAAGCATATACCAGTTTGCATTAAAAGTTAAAAAAAAAAATTGAACACAAGCAAAAGGGTAGAGGAGGAAGGTTCCAGAGAGGTAGATAACAAAGCAACAAAGGAAAATTACACATGAGACATCATTAGGAAGGAATTCCACACTGCAATGATGAAAGAGAATAATTTTGAGGGAGGAATGCTAGGATTTTCTATTGCAATGATAGAGGAAGCAACAAAACCTATCACAAATAAGGATATCAAAAAGGAGATAAGAAATTTGATAAGAGACCATTTAGAGCAACCTATTTCAAATGTCGAGGTGAAGGACATAGGGAATTTGAATGCTACCAAGGGAGTGCTAGAAAAAGGGCACAAAATGGTGCAAGGGTAGCATATGTGAAGGAAGAACCTATTGAATCACAAAGTTTGGTAGGAAAGATTGAGAAGAGTGAACCATTCATAATGAGGAGAGATTTATTGTAGACAAAAACACCTGTAAAACCAGCATAAAGGAAAATTCTATTTATAACAAAATGCAAATAAGGAGGTAAGTTTTGTAAAGCTTCCATTGATAGTGGTAGTACAAATAATTTGGTTTATGAGGAAATATTTCATAATAAGTTGAAGTTAAAAATAATAAAACATTCAAACCCATATATGATCTCATGGATTCAAGATGAACATAAGATACTTGTAAGTGAAAAATGTTTGGTGAAATTTCACATAGGATCATAAAATGATATATTGTTGGGAAGACCATGGAAGTATGATATAAAGATGATTCATGATGGAAAAAAGAATACTTACACTGTGACCTCAAATAGGAAAAGGAATATCCCAATACCTTTAGAAGAAGAGATGAAAACTGAAGTGTGCAATAATGCTAGAATCTAGATTTTAGTCAACCAACAATACTGTGTCCCACTTTTTGGCCAAAGTAGGATATTGAAATCAACATTTTTCACTAATTTTTTTGCTTTATGAAACCTACAACAAATTTGGAGATGATGCGAACTAGTGATTTGTGAGGATTTGTGTGTAGATTATAAATATATATTTTTTAAAAAAATTAGAGATAAATTATGATTTTTTTAATGTAACTTTTTTTAACTTATAGTAAACAAAATTTTTAAAAGTGATGCTTTTGTCGTAACAAATTTTTTTATAGAAAAGATAAAATATAAATTTTCAACATCACTATCTAGTGCATGAATATTTTTCATAATTTTTCGTTGCATATTTATTTTTAATTGATTTTTAAAGTTAGAGTAATTATAATTTGGACAGATGAGCAATATAATTTCGAATGAAGATGAGAGAGAGAGGTGGGAATCCGAGTTTGAGTTCGGGAGAAGGCGCTTCGAAGGGTGAGGGGAACATAGAGGATGACGATGATCCTGATGGCATTCTGGCTTGGCAGGAAGATCTTCCTCCTCTCTTGGTTTGGGTGCTTGTTGGACGGGTTTTTGAGTCTCTACTACTATGGGAGGTTTACAGTTTCTCTTGCTACTTGTAGATGTATGAGGGATTTCTTTGGGATTGACGCTTTTTGTTGGGGTCATGGCTTTTGGGCTTTTCTCCTGTGGTGGCTTTTTCTGCTAGGAACACTAGGGCTGGCGAGAGCGGGCTCTTTCCCTTGTTCTGTGAGATGATGATGTTGTCGATGAATCTGCCTTATTTGGTGCATTTTGAGGACCTTGGCTTGCATCTTCTCTTTTCTTTTTGTTTCTCTCTCAATGTGATTCACCTTTGGAGAGATATTGGGGGTGTTGTGGTGGAGGTCATCTGCCTTGTTTCTGGCTTCCCCTCTTTCTTGGGGGAGTTTGGTTGGGGTCTTTCCTTCTTCTCTGTGGGCGCTGGTTTATGTTGGGCCTTCTGTATGGTCTTCGTACGGGCTGGTTGTGGTGGGGGTGAGTCTTTTGGCTATTTGTTGTTCATTGCTTGCTCTGGTGTTGCTCTGTTTCTTTGCACAGAGTAGTTGTTTGTTTTGGGGCAGCGTCTTGTCTCTGGTGGTCTGCATCCCTTTTCTTGGTGGGGAGTTTTCTGTTGGTTTCCTTGGAGCCTTGTGGTGGGTGCTAAACCCCAAGTGGTGTTCATTTCTCTTCTTTTTCTTGGGGGGAAAGTTTTATGTGCCCTTGTTTTGTCTGGTTTTTTGCTTTGGCTTCTTACAGAAGGCTATCTATAGGTGGTGGCTTATGTTGTTCTCCTTTTGCCTCTTTTGGTTTCTTCATAGGATGAGGTTGTTGGAGTTGCTCATCATGGTCTTTTGCTTCACTGTGTTATATTGGATGGGCTTCTTTTTGCTTGGCAGGGTGATGTTGGACTCTATCCAAGATATTGTTTGGTGGTTGTTGGTTGCGTTATGCTCATTGTTTTATCTTTGGACCCAATTGTGTGAGCTCGTTGAGGAGGTCTCTACTTCTTCCTTCCAGTACCTGGTGCTTGTGTTACTAAGGGATGCTTGGTCATTCCTTCCTACTGAAGTTGCTTTCTATTGGATTCTTCAGCTGATGTCTCCTATAGAGGGGGAGATTGCTCCTTTTGAGGTGGAGTGTAGGCTTCTATTGAGGTGGAGTTGGTTTGGTGTGGAGAGTCGTGGCTTTGGTGGTAAGGGGTTTCTTTTCATCCTCTTCTATAGAGGGGAGCCCTCTCTTTTAGAGGTGGAGATTGGGTTGGCTTTTTGGGCGTTTTGGTGTTGCAGGAAGGTAGTTGCTTTGCAGTGTTATGTTGTGTTTCCTAAAACCCCTATTGAGGTGGGGTGTTTGGTTTTACTAGTTCTTTTGAGAATCAGGGTTTGGTTGGTGTTCTATATCAATATGCTTTTTGTTTTCTTGGGTTCAAGGTCCTTGAAAAACCTGGTTAAGGGTTTAAGGTCCCTTCAAAACCTGTGGGTTTAAGGTCCCATGTAAAACCTGATTGTATGTGGTTTCAGGCTTGTGGACCTTGTTGCTCTCTTGTGCAGCTTGTTTTGTCCTGCTATATTTGTAATGTTGTTGTTGATTGGCTGCTAATGGTATATGGTTTACCTTTGATGTAGCATGTTTTTCTTGGATAGGGTTGCAAATCCCTTCAAAACCGTTATGTAATGGGTTTCGAGTCCCATCAAAACCTGTTTTTCCCTTAATCAAAAATTATAATTTGGACATAGGTGTTTATCATAATGCATAACTTGTTTCATATGAATCAAAATTAAATTTTATTATTTGTACTAAAACAAGGACATCAATACCTAGTGAAAAATATTTGTTTTCTCTATTTTTCTATTTTTTTGTGTGTGTGAAACAAATACCTTGATGTTTGGTGAAAAACCTACATTCAAAAGGAATAAAAAATAAAAAATTAAGATAATAATAAAATTAAAAAAATATTCAAAATTATAATTTTTAGAAATCTTATAATAAGGGCTACATGCTTACAAAACATAATTTCTAAATGACTTTATTTGATCCCTCAAAAGGTAAAGAAAAAATAGTTTTTTGTAATTATTTTGGTAGGTGTGAATGAGACTCCATTGTGGGTATGATTTAAGACTAGAGGGGTTATATCCAAGTGTGTTTGATCTAAGGGGGTCTTATCTAACCCTCTTAAATTAAAACCATTTAGATGAAACCCCTTGAGGCTTAAATCATTAACTTTTCTAAAAAATATGTAATTTTAGGAAAAAAATTGGATGTCCTAAAAGTGAGACTCATTATTATGGAATCACCCATTTGGTTGATAAGATAATTTTTTCGGATGGACTAATACATGAGAACATGTGTTTTTCATTTATTCTAAGAAGGTGTGACACTCAAAACACCATTACAAATGAATGAGAACCATGACAGAAGGAAGTCATTGAATTATTTATGGAGTACAAAGATATTGTGTCAAATAACTTGCCAAAAGGATTTTCACTAGTCTAGGGCACCAATCTTCAGATGGATCTGATACTAGACAAATAGTATACAACCTACCAAATAAAGTGATTCATAGGATGACACCAACATAAAATATGGAAATAAACTGACAAGTACATGATTTATTGAGGAAAGGGTTGATTAGCTAAAGTTTAAGCCCATGTGTGGTACTAGTGGTATTAACATCAAAGAAAGATTGAGAATAGAGTATTTGTATAAATTCAATAGCTATCACAAGATCACTATCAAGTATTGATTCCCATTGCCATGGATGGATGAAATTATGGAATATTTGAATGGCACAAAGTATTTGACAAATATTGAATTTAATAACAAATATCATCATATCAATATTAGATAGGGGATGAATGGAAGACTACATTGAAGAAAATTTAGGACTTGTATGAGTGGTTATTCATTCCTTTTGGGTTAACCAATGCACTAAGCACACTCATGATACTAATGAATGAGGTATTGAATAAATTTATGGGTAAGTTTATTATTGTTTACTTGAATGATATGTTAATTTTTAGTAGGACCGAAGAAGAATTTTTTTGGCACACTAGAAAGCATTTCAAAGATTGAGAGAAGATAAATTATTGATAAATATAAAAAATATAGTTTCATGAGAGCATAATTAGTATATTTGGGTCTTTTAATTTATGTAGAAGGATTGAAGATGGATCTGGAGAAATTAAGAGTGATTTTTGAATGGCCTACACCATTAGACATTGGAGAGGTAAGATAGTTTTATGGACCAACAAGTTTCTATAGAAAGTTCATTAGGAATTTTAGTGTCATTCTCACATTGTTGACATAAAAAATGAGGCTAGATCAGAATGAGTTCAAGTCAACATCAGGAGTACAAAAGAGTTTTAAATTCTTGAGGCAAAAAGTAATAAAGAAACTAGTGTTATAATTAATTAATTTTGATAAAGTATTTAAGGTTGAGTATGATGTCACTTGAAATGAATAGTAGTGTTGAGCCAATGTGGGAGACCAATAATATATTTCAATGAAAATTGAAATATTTTTTAGCAGAAATGGCCTTTTAGCGTTCGGCGGACCAATGTGATTTTGCTTCGGTTAACCTAACCCTCGGAAGAAAAGCGGACAACGAGCTTTGCTTCCTTAGCCCGGCGGCCCATCGTCGCCTCCGGCACGATGCTTTTCAACAAACCGGCGCCTGAACGCAAAGACAATGCCGGGGTCGGTCGGATGTGCCGGAAACGCGAGCGTGGAACCCAGCACCAGAGGTCTTAGTGAATGGACTGGAGGCTGGCCTGACGCCTGGTGGAGGCGCAATCGACAGGCTTTCATCCCCCACGAGTAGTGGCGATGGAAGCGCAACCCTGAGAAACCTGGAGCGTGAAAGGCGTGGCCCGCCGGTGGAAAGGGAAACGCCATTTGCACGGGTTCCCCGGCAAATGCAGAAGAACTGGAGGATGATTTACGTGATAGACCAAAGAAAGGAAGCGCTCCACAAATGTGAGCGAGAAGTATTACCGCGGATTCTCTTTCCTGCTATTGCTTTTGCCACTCGGACTTCTCGCGTTATGTCCGCCTATCGCCGATGTAGCCTTCATCCGCCTGGCGGTTATTCCCGCGAATGCAAGCATGATCATGGAGCATAGTCTCAAACAAGGATACAAAGTTCACAAGATATTTTTGGAAAAAATATAATGGAAGATGATGAAGACCGATCTAAAATTCAACTCAATATTTCACCTATGTACTAATGAAAAAATAGAAGTGGTAAATAGGAGTTTGGGGAATTTTTGAGGATGCTTAGTGGGAGATAAGCTAGGAAATTAGGATATAATTCTATCGAAAGCAAATTTTGCATAAAAAATAGTGAATAGAAGTACATGGAAGATACCATTTGAACTTGCGACTAGATTGCAACCTAGGGGAGTGACATAACATAGATACATTAGTAAGGAAACCAAAATCGGTATAGCGGTAGAATAATTTATAGGATACATGGAAACAATACACAATCAGGTCAAAGAGAACTTGGAAACAATGAACAAAAATTACAAGAGATAGAAAGATTAAAAAGTAGAGGAACACAAAATTTGTTGTTGGGGATGAAGCTATAGTATATATTAAAAAATAAATATTTCTAGTAGATATATATAACAAGTTGAAGATGAGGAATTTTGGTCCATGTAAGATTCTTATGAATTTTTACTAAAGGAATGCCTATGATGTTGAGCTATTGGAAGTACTTGGTATATCACCTATATTCAACATCATATATCTCCATCAATACCATGAAGGGTAATCAAGTGGAAACATCATATAATTTTCCTTAGAAGAAAAACTACCATAGCGACCACAAGAACATATAGAGTATATTTTACATAGGAGAATTGGGCACAACACCAAAATAAAAATTTATAAAGAGTACCTAGTTAATTGAAAAGGAAGACTAGTAGAAGACTTATCTTGGATTTCACAAGATGAAGTGGAATATCATAGTTACCCTCTAAAACTGATAAAGTGTAAGACTCACTTTTCAAACAACTCCAAGTGTTTGATGTTGGAGAATCCTAGTAAAAAATTACTATATTTTATTGTATAATATTATTTCATCTCATGGTACACAACAAGAGCTATACAATAACATTGTACATAATATTTAAATCGCAAGAGTTTTGGATTAGATTACATAAAGTTATCATTATTAGAAGATCATAGTCAACACTAAGTTCATCAGGTGAGGTTTACAAAACCTTTATGCGTTTTATGGAATTAAACACAACATACCTCAGGATAGTATGGGACTAGAGGGACTTTCAAATAAAACTACATCGAGTTTCCTCAACACCCAATGCTTCACTAGCGGATTTTGGCCAACCTAGATGTTATACTAGACGACAAGATTTGGAACATCGAGTGGTTGAGTTAGATCATTCCTAAATCTTGGAGCTAATATATAAACACCCCTAGAATTCATTTGGAGTATAACTAATAAAGAATCAATCTTAAGAGGATAGTAGTTAGTGAGTCAACTACTAATATTAGTAGAGTGATAATAGCTATTATTTGTCATGTATTTGCATGTAAGATTATAATAAGCTTGTGATATCTTGTGAGACAATATGTACCTTTATTTTGTATGTAATAGGCTAGTGGGCCATTGAATCATTATGTTAAATTGAACCAATAAGAAGTTTATTTTCTATTGTTTGTTAATTTCACCGTGTCAAATCTAAGTTGCATGGTCGAATAGTTCTTTATGTGGTCTCTCCATTTATGACTACATCACACACAACAAAAGAAAATATAAGGAATAAAGAAATATAAAACATGCAAAAATAAAATAATAAATTAGAGAACAAAGAAGAATTATTGGATGTGAAATTACTATTTAAATCTTTATTCACACTAGGCATCTTTCTCACCACCACATAGATGGGTCAACTAGTAATTAAATAACACAAAGCTATAATTATGAAGGTAATTATACATTTTCATCTTGGATTCAATACAAAAAATAAAGATAATTGAGAATTTTTTAAATAAATAGCAACAATCTTAAAATAAAAAAGAGAAGAGGCAGCTAAAATTAAAGAAGATATAAGAAGTCAATATTTAGACATAATAGTGATAAAACTATCACCAACATAGAAAGTAAGGTTGAAGCAACTAAAATAAGAAAATATAATATCTAAATATAAAGTAGTCACACTCTTCTCCTAAGAAAAGGAGGCAATACACAATGTAAAAAAGACACTATGGAAGCAACCCAAAAGGCCTACAATGCTTTCATAAAGAAATAAAAAGAAGACAAAGTATAGAAGGAAAAGTTAGAAAAGTGGAAGAAAGAAGAAGAAGATAGGAAATAAGTAGACAAGATACAAAAGGATAAAGATGATAAGCTAAAAAATAGAGACTAAAAAGAGAAGATACAAAAATGAAAAGAAGAAAACCTATAGATGGAATTAGAGGCAATACAAGAGGAGAAAATAATAAAAAACAAGCAAAAAAAAAAAGAAGTTCTACAATAGTTAATCCAATTTCCATCTCCATCTCAATAAATTATGAAGCAAATAAAAAAATTACATTAGAACAAAATCAATTGCAGCCATCCCCACCTCCCCCAATTTTATAACTTTCAATTCAAATCTTAGCACAAATTTCACCTTCATAAATATTCATAAATACTCCAATGAGGATATATACTATAATTAATAAGACAATATTTATTCAAGAAATGGGTTGATATAATTCACATAGTAGAGGAGTTGTTAAATACACTACAAAAAAACCATCATAGGTGATTAGAAATAATTTACCACCTTCAAATAATAACTTAAATAAATAGAAAAAGACATGGGACAATAGATGTAGAATTGAGAGAGTGCGATAAGAGAAAAAGTGATGGAGGAGACAAAGAAGAAGAAGTAGATTGAATAAATAAGGAAGAAGTGTGTCACTCCACATGCTAAAATAGAAGTAGAAATAAAGAATATGTAATCTACATAGTCAAGTGTAAACTCATTATAATAGTTTTAGTTGGGGCGGTTGACTTTCACCCACTGCAAAGAGATTATGCCATCTACAAAGACAAAAGACAAAGAAACACCCTTTACTTATAATTGAGTATAAGTAAATATATCATAGAGAGAAGTTATGCATAAGTAAATATACTATGGAGAGAAGATATGAAGAGGGATACATATAGAAAGATATAAATAAGGGAGACATATAAAGAAGGGATGACCAAGATAAAGTAAATAAGAAAGACAAGAATATAGAAAAGAATTACATATAAGAGTTAAGTGCTAAAGTAGATGTAAATATGAATGTAATATTCAATTGATAGTAAATATATATGATACCATCAATTTTTTGGCCTTATATATGATGCTATGATGTATTTTAAATTAGTTTAATTAATTATTTGTATTATTTTTCCTACCTATCATACTTACTCGAATTCTCTTCTTATCTCTAGCACTCGGGTATAAATACACAACTTTAATTATCTAGGAACATAATCTTTTATTTACTCCCCTTACTTTCCAACACTAGGTTGTAATTTTCCAAAAAAGTCACCACATAGAATTTGAATAAGAAAGTCAAAGATCTATTATAATAAAATTTAATTAGGAAAATCCTAATTCCTTGTGTAGTTATTATAATTCTTGTAGAAACTCTTCTACTATTTGATTGCATCTATAACCACACTCCTTATACGCTATGATGTTATTTCTAATGATTATGGAGCTTACATCTAATATTCTATCCCTCTAATTTTAATTTTTAGACTTTGTATTGATTTTATTACTTTATCAAATATTAAAATGTGTTTACTTGACTTAGTGAAATTTTGATTTGTGGATTATGAGTGACTGAATTTAAATTATAAAGTGACATACCTCTAATATTAGAAGTTAAATTTGATATGGAATAGGGGATAGAAGTTATAGTAATATTGTTTTTAAATTAACTATTGATGTGAAGGAAATTATTTAATTATATGTTCTATTTAGTATTACTAGCTCATGGCTATGAGTGTATTACTGTAAAATATAGAATAGTACATGCTATTGTATTTAGTTGATTTTGTAATACTAATATGTTAGTACTTATGGGACTATACATGTATATCAAATAACTATTAAATATATTTTAAGAACTAGTATTGTGTAATGTCCCCTTTTTAGCATGACCATGACTGTGGATGGTTTAGCCTATTCTTGACCCTCGTAGGCTAGAGCAGATGGTTGGGGGGTATTATTTGGAAATATTTGGTATGGCTTTGCCTCCAGTGATCAGTGAGAGTTCAGGTTTGACCTTCGTTGGACTTAGTTTGGCACACTTACTATTTATAGTAAGTGACTATTTTAGGACAGTCAGGGTTACTATCTATAGCAGGGCACCTGAACAGGCCTCATTTGCAGTGTCAATCCCTTACACCATTGGTTTGATCAGATAATGAGGGTTTATAGTAAATCAGTGGTTGATAGAGAGGGACCCTTACTATTTTTAGTAAGGCAGTTGGATGCGCAGGGGATGCAGTGGTTAACTCCTTGGTTCAAACATAATCAAGAAATAATGAGTATTTATGGAGTTATGTTATTTTAATTATTAATAAAGTAATACTTTATTAATAATTAAATAAAAAGTGCAATTATAATGTGCAATGGGGCCATGACCCTCATTTAAGTTATTTTTAAAGTGACTAAGGAATAATTAAAATATTTAAATGTTATTATACAGTTATAATGTAACTTTATAATAATAAAGTCACTTTAATTTTATAAAGTGCGTTAAGTGAAAATTAAAAGTGGGAATATATCTTTTATCCCACATTGGTAAGGCAAGTATTTGAGCTCTAACAAGAAAAGAATAAAAAGGGACTTAAGAGCTCATTATTAGGCATCCAGATTTGAATATTGCTTTATATTTTCAATTGTGGAGCCAAAGGGTTTCTACAGTTGTTTCATTTGGCCATTGAGAACGAAAACTCTCAATTGGTAATGTGATTTTGAGGTTGTGAGATATCATTCAAATTATCGCTGGTTGTGGGCTCTATCTTAGGAGTTCAACTTGTGCTTCATTGGATAATTTTATCAAGGGTTTGAAGATTATTGAAGGATAATTAATTGCAGACTTGTATCTTCTTTCTAGGCAGACATTCTATACCAGATTTTAAATATTTAACTGTTGTTGCAGTAAAACGTGAACAATAACACTACAATGTTGGGCATATTTGTGAAGCATACTACAAGTTTTGAAGGATTTCGACTAAGGGAAATTAGGGTTATTATCTGTTGTTAAGAATTTATGTGTATGCATAAATCTGGGCAGAGTTTAAGTCAGATTTCAAGCATTTATTGAGCACATTGGACAGGGGTTTATTGTTGCACATCAACAGTACATGAGTTGTTGTTATATTTTAGAGTGTTGGGCAGATTTCAAGCATATTACAGGCCTCTCCTTCAATTACTTATGCCATGTATGACTATCCTTTATACTCCATTGAAGATACAAATTAACAGGTATGTTGGGACATGGCATTGTAAACTCAGCCATTTAGCATTGTAATTTCAGTCCAGCATACTTGCATTGGTTTGCATGATAATATTTGTCATTATAAGGTAGTTGTTGTAGATGAATGCTCATGATAGATCTGATGACATATTGCATTTGAATGTAAGCCAAGAGCCTTGGTATCTGCATGCTAGCAATGTACTTGGGTTTGATTTTCAATAAGAAGTTATAAGTTGGGAGTCATTCATTGGATGTAAACACCATTTGATAGCATATCAAGGATGTATGCCAATTGTTTGACATAATGTCCATTGGTTGTAAGAACACATTTTGCACATTTAATTCATATATTTGCATCTAAAGGGTGGAAGCAAGTTGCATTTGCATTTAGCACTTTGCATACATCATTGTAGTTCTTTTTATCAAGCATCTAGACCTCTTGGATATCATTACAAGTTTGCAAAATTAGATTGAAACTTTACACTAGCGAGTTAAGACGTTACAGGTGAATTGTTTGACAATATTTCATGAGCCTATAATAAGCATTTTGAGGTCAGATTAGGCAAGGCTCATTACATATTGTATTCAATATTAGTATTTATATTTGGTTAAATAATAATTACAATTCATTAGATGGGTTCCCCTAATATACATTTTCTAGAGTGCCTTTGAACTCTTTTTTTAGGACCTAACCTAATTGAGCCCAATGACCTAGTATCGACTCATTTCTAGATAATAGGTCTCATCTTTAAAATCAACCCTTCTCTCCTATATTTTGCACATTATTGACATGCACCTTTAAATTATGTTAGTTTCTTGTGTAATTTATGTTGCAAGTATGAGCAGGTAGTGTTGTCATTTATTTCAACAAGCCTATGTTGTCATTGATGTCTATTGTTGAATGAGATTGTTGTAAGAGTGTGAGCAGTTGATGCTTTGATTAGTTGCATTATGTTGTCATGTAAAGCTACTGGTGTCAACCTCTAGTGTTACTTTGATAGGATTTTGTTTGTGATTAAGTGATGAATATGATAAGGATGTGTCTCTGGTGCTTGGTTTCGAAGTGGTTTTGAAAAATTTTGATAAAAAAAAGGAGATAGTGTGTTGCAATGGTGCTTTGGGTTACAAAGTTGTGTTCTTGTGTTGCTCCACATTTCTTCTAGATTGAAGATCTAACTGTATGATTTAGATATGTTGGTGAGATTAGTTCAGAGGTGTTATGTTCAAGAGTTGATGTGTTGTAACATTATACAAAAGAAGGTGTGTTCACCAGTGTGTGAACTATGTATTGCAAAGGTGTCTGGGAGAAATGTCTTTACTCCTTGTTTCTCTGTAGATTGGTTTTAGGTCTTGCAATTTTGAAGGTGTGTTGATTATGTCGGTATCATTATTTAGTCAAGGTGGTTTGAGGTTTGGTGCTTTGGAAGTCAGTTCCTTGTGTTACAATGTATGGCAAAGTTATTTGAATGTACTGGGTGTGTACATTCTTTAGGTGAAAGTTGTTGTGAAGGATTTTGTTGAATTTTAGGATGTTTGAGGAATATTCTATATCATGTTTAAGCATGGTGTGTGGTTTTCACTTCGTCCTTGGGTTTGAGGAAGTGTGTACTTAAAATTTTAATGGTGTTTGCATAGGTATCGACCGACCTGGTGTTTACACTACTTGCAATGGATAATTATTATTTATAGCATGGTGTTGTTGATTTGGGTCCTAATTAAGGATTGATGTGGTCTTCTTTCACTTCTACACACCATGAAAGTGTTTTGGCATTGAC
>VDFB02107768.1:0-29032 GCA_007258455.2 Sequoia sempervirens | reverse complement strand
GGCCTTCTGAGCACTTCTGTGATGTTTAGGCTTTGATTCAAGCATGGATTATTGACTTGGCTCAGATGACTCTCAGAAGACTGACTTGAAACTCTCAAAATGATGACCTCATTGTAAAAAGACAAGTGATAAGTAGTTGCGACATCGAGGCAAAAAGCGAAAACAGGGGGTCCCCATTTGCAATGGGGCGATGTGTGAAATGGTCACAACAGGACATCCATTTAGAAAGTGAAAGATCTTTCCTAGTGGATTTGTAGGTGGTTTCATCCAAGGATTAGACAGGAACCATATTGTTACAAATTCTAGTATTTTATGCTAGGGTTTCAAGACGAGTTTTATGAGCAGATTTGAAGGGTTTGATTAGTGAGTTGTAGGATTCAAAAAACAGAAAAAAAACTCCCCTCATAGCTGGTCATACCACTTTGGAGCTGGGTGTACATGTTCAAGGAGGGTGTGGGAATTCCTAGGCAAGGCGCCTAGGGTTTGAACAGAGTTTTGGTGTCTTTTGGGGTGCCTAAGTGTGGTGTGAACACTCAGTAGACAAATTGAGGGTGGAGCAATGGGGTTTTGGAGGAGTTTACAAATATGTCCCCTTCCAATTGACAGTCCGGGTAAATTATTAGCTTATCTAATTCCCGTAAGCTAATAATTAAAGCAAGTGAATTATTTATTAATTAATTAATTATTTGAATATTTGAATAATTGAACAGTTATTTCACAGGAGGCTACAAAAAGGTGATTCGGGATTGCATTACTCATCATTGGAGTTTATTTCATTTATTTCTTTGTGAGCTTCCAAGCTTGAGTATTGAAGGGTTTCTGTGGTGAAACGAATCCAGCCTAGCCATTGGAGTTTGTGCAATTTCGTGAGTCTCCTTCGTAGATGAAATTGCAGGAGGTATTGATTTATCTAGACACAACAGATATATGCATTTAGGAGATTAATTCATATTTATTGTTGTTGAATATTTTGATTGTTCAATCAGTTCGATTAATGGCAGCCATCTATTCTAGAACAATACATATCATCACAACATATATTTTTTGATTGGTGATTGATATTCAAATATCTATTAGTTGTAAAGAGGCCAATATTTATCATCTTTTCCCATCGATATATTGCTTAGGCTCCTTTATATTCAGAAGATTGTGGTTAGATAATGTGCCACCTTTATTATATTGCTCTCTATCGAAAGCTATATTATAGTGCTAATTGGTGATTATCAGGCCAGTTTGTCTTAGTCACTTCTACCAAGGATTATCATGTCAGTTTCTGAAGTTCATTGCAATGACCTAGCGCTGACGTGGAATCAACTATGTTATTGATAAAAATGTTTGGTATAATGATTCACTAGAAAATAAGCCTATAATTAAGTTATTTATTTTCTAAAGTCTAGAATGAAATCATTGGCGCAATAAAATATTATTCTTTGACAATATGCTTGCATTGTCAAGCGAATCAAGATACATCATAAAAATTCTCCATCCTTGTGTAAGGGTCTTTATAGTAGTATCAAAGCTGGTGTTCCTACCAGCCTGTAGGGTTCATGAGTGACAAATAGAGAAGGTATTACAATAGGGAGGTTAAGAAACAGTGGCAGCCTACTTAGGATCCTGAAGGGAAAACCATGTCTAATATCTTGGGAATACACCAAATATCTTCTTTAGGTAGTGGTACTGACTCCTCTATAGGAGGTGGTGCACATATAGAGGTCGAGATGGGCGATAAAGGGGAACATCAAAGATGGGAAGATCTCCTTAATGCACTATTGGCAGAACATTGGGCAACGAATCAACGAATGACACAATTGATGGAATTAATGACCCAGACTATGCTCAACCATAGCAGCACAAATCGTTTGGGGAAAAAATCGGCAAACCAAAAAATCAGGATTTTTTGAAAAATCGTGAAAAAATCGGGAAAAAATCGGGAAAAAATTGGGTTTGAAAAAAAACGTAAAAAAACATAGAAAATAGACAAAACCTGTAAAAAGACTTAAATTATATAATATTTAGATATATTATATAATAAATTTATTTAATTATATAATATATTATATTTATGAAAATTGTTACAAGTTAATAAATAACAGTAAAAAACAAAGTTCATTTTAATCTGATTAAATATTATATTTAATATTATTAATATTTTAATATGATTAAATATTTTAATATGAGTAATATTTTAATATGATTAAATATTATATTAAATATTATTAATTTATTAAATCTAAAATTGTAAATAATACGGAAGGAAAAAAAAAAAAATACACAGTTCGAAATTCAAATGGTCGCCTACCTGGTCGTCTTCACAGTCTCCAGACGTCTTCACAGTCTCTTCACAGCCTGGTCGCGTCTTCACAGCCCGGTCGCGTCTTCTGGTCACGTCTTCTGGTCTTCTGGTCGCGTGGTCGCGTCTTCACAGTCGGCGTTCAGAAGGTGTTCAAAAGGCGTTCAGAAATCACGTTTAGATTTATGGCGGCCAAAAAATAGATTTATCACGTTTTTTAGGGTTTTTTTTTGCGCTTTTTAGGGTTCGCGATTTTTTGACTTTTTTTCCCAATTTTTTCGCTATTTAAACCTGATTTTTTCCCGATTTTCAACGATTTTTTGTGCGGTCAACTCAACCGAAAAAATCGCGATTTTCAGGGGGAAAAAATTGGGAACCCCCACGATTTTTTAAAAATCGTGATTTCTGCGATTTTTTGCAGATTTATGCTTCTATGTGCTCAACAACTATAATGGCCATAACGGAGGCAACAATGGTCTAGGAGATAACTCGGTTAATAACCAAACTCCTAACCGACATACTGCTCTTGTAAGCTCAAGGCCTTTAGTGCCTATTTTTCCACCCAAAGTAGAGCCTTAGGAGGGAAATGGACCCACATTGATTGAGTTCCAAGAACATCTCAAACAGGTATGGGTTGATGTAGGACTTGGTTGGTAAATTTGAGAATGAGACATATGCCCATCAGGGGTAATCGAGAGCATCACAATGATCTCAGGAGGAAGGTTGGTAAATTGAGTTTTCCTTACTTTGATGGATCTAGGAAGACATCAACATGCGCTTGGGTTCAGAAAGATGATACATATTTATAATTGCATCCCATGCCTGAAGATGAAGTGAAAATATGTTGCCATACACCTAGATGGAATTGCCCCCGAATGGTGGTATCATGGGATGGTCACAATGGTCCATGATCAAATCACCTCTTATGCGGAGTTTATCGAAAGGTTAATCAAGAGGTTCGATGTCAACGATCTTGAATGCCATTTCAATGAGTTGCTCAATTGAAGCAGTGGGGATTAGTGGACAACTACATTGCTGATTTCCAGAGACTTCTTGTTCTAGTCATTGATATTTTAGAAAGGAGATTGTTGGTATTGTTTATGGATGGTTTGATGGACCCTTTAAGGGGTTGGGTCAAAGCTCTCAATCCTAGCTCGCTACAGGGGGCAATCAAGAAAGCTAGGGGAATATCCCACCCTAATTCGAGATATTTGCTAAATGAAAAACTACCTATGTTTAACTCTTTTTGATCTTATGTTTTCAAAATATTGCCAAGAAATGCATTAAATTCCAAAACAAGAAATGTTGAAGCACAAATGTATTATTATATCAGATTTATTAATTGCCATGAAGTTACATTGAAAACATTCATACCTGGATGACAATGTTTTGCTCTTGAAAGCTCTATAAAACCCTAAAGGATGATCTCCAAGAGACTAATGAAGCTCTGTCATAACCTCTGAAATAAGATTATCTCAGAATGTCCTTGGGTGATCTTCCACACCTGTAGACATTTCTCTCTCTGAGCGTTTCGTCCTCAAGAAAGCCTAAATCTTCAAACAACAGCAAACCCTTGCTGAAGGTCTTCTCCAAAATTCTCCAAACAAAGAATAATAATCCAGAATTCTCCAAAATGACCTTCAAATGCCCTTTTATAATGTTCAATTTGCATTTGGCTTCATCTCATGTAATTTATTTTAATTTCATTTCCTTTTCCCTCCTTTTTGGTGCACAACTTTATAATATAAAATATACTTTAATAATCACTTTGTTGTACCCAAAACCAAAATTTTTGCTTCACTAAGGCATTTTGCTTAATTGAGTCTTAATCTTGTTAAAGTGTTGTCAAATGGTCGTTTTTGGGGTTTTTAAATATGGAGTTGGTGTCAGTATCATGTCAGTCTGTCACTGAAAATATTTAAGAAAAGTGAAAATCTGAACGAAAAACATCAAAATTTTCTATCTTTGGAGAGGGGAGCATTTTCTCAAATGGGCGCCCTATCTTTTAGGGGCCCAGATCCTGTTTTAGGGTTTGTCACCTCCAACAGACATTCGTCCGGCATCATGTCAGCTTCGCAATGAGCTATCAAGTCTATTAAACGGACCTGTTTCGAGCAAGTTGTGGTGGATACAGTGCAAAACGAGAGGAAAGTGAAAATTGACTAACACTGGTAAAAAGCGCAGCTTTTGGAAATGGCGCCCATGTTTTTGAGGTGCCAAATGAAGGTTTTTGGCTAAATGCCGTCCAAAATGTTTGTCTCACTTTTGTTCGAACTTCGCGACGCATCCGAGAGTGGGTGAATCCAAGTTGTTGAAGTCAGTGAACCTGAGGTTGAACGTAGGGTCAAATCTTAGTCAGAATATCAGAGGAAAAAGCAAAAGAGCACATTTTGGGAAAGGCGCCTAAGCTTTTCAGGCCTTTAAAGCTTTCTTTCTGATGATATCAAATATTCAATGTGTCCGTGTTACGCTCAGCTTTCCGTTGCCTATCTCCGTCAGTTCGTGAGATGCCTCAGCAACTTGCAGTTAGGGTTTTTATGTTATTTTAGTCATTTCCAAAAATGGCAAAGTCTGGAATGAAAAGAGCAGTTTCTCAAAAAGGCGCCCTTGTTTTTCACTCCTCAGATGATGTTTTCTGGGGAAATGTGTCTTTGCAGCTGTCGTCCGGAATGAAGTCAGCTCCGTAGTGAACCTGAGATCCAGTCCTGAAAGTTGATAAAATAGAAGTTATGAAGGATTTGTTTTTCCCTTCGTACGAAATGCAGTAGTCAAAATTTGACTAAGACTGAGAAAAAGCTCAGCTTTTGAAAAAGGCGCTTGGATTTTTGAGCCTTTAGATGTCAGTTTTATGGTCGGTAGTCTCAAGATATCTTTTGATCAGTTTTTACTCAGCTTTGCAATGCATGCCCAACCAGAAGCCGGCCAACCAAAGGTCGAGGATGAACAGAGGTCCCGCAGAGGTTTTAGCTTAAATTTTCTTCAAATTGGCTAAGTCTGGAATTTCGCTTAAGAGTTCAAAGTTGAATTTTCGAAAGTGAGTTGAATGGACGCCTTAACTGGAGTTCTGACTGCAGTTAGACTAAACGATTTCTGGGTTGTCATCTTCAGTTCATATGTTGGCATGTGGAGTGATCTTTCAGTTTGCATGTCGAGTTAACTAGTTTGCATGTTCAGTTAACTATCTTGCATGTTGAGTTAACTTGATTGCATGTCCAATTAACTGAAGATTATCAGTGAATGTCAACTGGAGTTCACATGCATGGCGAATTTGGTTGCAATTATGAAGTTTTAGTGAAGATGGCGCTTCATTGAGTGTCAACTGAAGTTCAAGAAGGGACGCCATATTTTAATGAAGCATTAATTTGTGAAGTAAGGTGCATTTGAGTGTTAACTTCAGTTATGAAAAGGGTCGCCATATTTAGGTTTTATTGATTAAAGCATGTGAAGTTGGCGCACTTCTTGAAGGTCAACTGAAGATTGAAAAGGGTCCCTATTTTTAGAATATTTATTACATGAATATGGCGAATTCTTATGACTAACTTCACTTATCAAAAGGGTCGCTATTTTTAGTAATGATTATTGCATGGAGATGGCGAATTTCTTATCTCAATCAACATTGTTAACTTTAGTTATCTAAAGGCACGCCTTAGGTCAAATTTGTGAATCATAAAGCAAGTTTGAAGATGGCGAATTTGATAAGATTGCTAACTGAAGTCAAAATTGCATGATGAGTTGAACTGAAGATTTGAAAGGCAAACCCTAAAGCATGATGATTTATTTAGCATATCTCAGTTCCAGTTAACTAAAATGGGGTCCAATTAGAAGCCAAGCACACTTTTCAAGCATTCCTTGCTTAGTACGAATTTTCAATGATGAAATTCTATATATTTCAGCAATGGCGTCCATTTATTTCATCATCTTTTGCTCTGAAGCTCATATTCTTCTTGAGCGACCAGTAAGCTAAAGGTGATTCAGGTGTCCGAATTCAGTGTTCTTCGAAGCAACGAGTTCAGATTGTTCAGAGGAAGAAGATTCTAGACTTTATTTTCACTTTGCATGCAGTTTTATCAAATTCCCATGAGTTTGCGATTCTTTCGGCATAATACAAAACCTCGATCTTCGCCCTTTATTCTATTTTCACCCGGAATTCTTCAGACAAGAATCCAACATGATCCGATCCGAGGATCGAGTTCAGGATTTTAAGACGAATTAAGATCCGACGCCAAATCTGACTTTGCACTGCCCCTTTTGTCTTCGCTGCTCCGTTCAGGCCTTTTTCCTCGAATCTCTTTGCATGTGGGCTTGAAACATTTTTCTCGGAATCTTAGCTTATCCGGGTTTGTCTGACCACTTAGCATTAAACCCATGTTCCAGAAACTTCCGGAATTTCTTCCGTCAGAGGCTATTTTTAGCTTTGTCCAGAGGTTTTCAGAAAGTTCTCCAAATATATTCGACTTTACAGTCAAAAGTCATCATTTTCAAAATGCAGTTCAATCTCATTGATTACAAGGTGAAATCGGCTCTTACACATAATTTCATCAAAACGTCAGATACCGACCTGAATCATGTTTATCCAGTGGTTAATCTGAGCAGTTTGGAAGGTGTTAGCAGCAATTCGTTGAGGAATCTTGAGCGTTCTGGGTTGCTGGCAGCAGCATCTATTCCTGTTACTATTTTCGATTTTGAGTTCGTACTTGCTTGCATTAAGCATTATGACTCGTCTTCACGACAAATCAGATCAATAGATGGGAGGGTTGTTTGCAGTCTCAATCCGAAGGACATAGAGAAATGTTTTGCTATTCCTCCTCGTTCAGATAACTTCACTGTGGTTCTTGAGGCTTGTGAGAAGATATGGAATGCTGATCAGCAACGTTCACAGAGGAAAGTTGCTCAGAAATGGTTGACAGTTCAGAAGACTAATTTGCCTAAGAAGGTTGGTCGCGGTGAATTCAAAGAGGAAGTTGTTGTTTTGATAACTTTACTTAACCGAGTTACTGGTCAATCAGATGCTAGCACTTTTCGTCCATGGATGTTCTACCTGATTACCAGAGTTCTTGATGGTACAGAGCGTTTTGATTGGGCTATGCTGATTAGTGATTGCTTACATCAGCAAATTACTAACTTTCTCAAGTATCATGAGTTTCATATGATATCCTACTTGGTTTACTTGGTTGCTTTTCAAGGTAGCTACAGGTTTCTTAAAACCAATGGCACTCTCGGTGTTCAGCGTGTTCATGAGTATTATCCTCAGTTGGAGTTTTCTCAATCCGAGCAGGATTTCCGAAAGCAATGAACATCACCTACTTTCCAAGGGAGACGCAGTTGTATCTCGAATTATACAGATGCACATTCACATTGAAAATAAATCAGCTGTATGGAGACTTGGGCGGATTGGTTTATCAAGTTCCCCTACTTTCACAGCGGCGATCCTGAAGCCATGCATGCTGAGCCCCCGATACCGGAGATAAATTTCTTCAGATAAGCTCATTTTTATGGAGTTCCTCAGACAGATGCAGCATGTCCATTTCTTTCTTCGTAGTCGTCATAAGATTGCGGCTAATTTTCCATTCACATTGGGAATTTTCACATGCGATGCGGCAACAGATGCCAGGTTTATGTCTACTAAGATAGAAAGGTTCAAACTCAAGACTTATACTGAAAGACGTTCCTATGATCCTCTCGGTCATTATGCAGATCGGTTAGAGCGAGGGATTGCACATAAGCCGGCACTTGAAGATTTTTGGGCTAATTGTGAAGATGAATTCGAGGTCCGTCGTCGTCACTATTGTAGACTCACTATTGGTCAGCTCTCTGATTACTTGTCAGAAGATGTTGATGGTCTATCTGATGATGATGGAGAAGTTCTTCTCAATTCATATATTAAGGATCAAGTTGCTCGACAGCCACTTTGCTTCACCTCGGGATTGGTATGCCAAGGGAGAATATTTCTATCAAGAGGCTCTGATCGGGCTTATCAAGACTCAGTGTGCTGGCTCTGGAGAGCAAACGCATACTGTAAGTCACGGGCCTCAGAGTGTTTTGCTGATTTTCTCATTGCCTTCTACTTGTGGAGCAAGACCCGTAGTCAAGGCCATTATAATACCTCCCATAAGTTAGACTTAGTGTTTACGGCGGAAAAAGAGCTACTAGTAAGAGGAAGCAAAAACAAGTTGAGAATGTTCCTGAGGTTCCAGTAGAGACAATTATTTAGGCCGAGCCTCATGTTTCTCCTCCTAGTTCACCTCATGAACAGCCTATTGACATAAGTTCTGAGCCTGAGACACCAATTCAAGCTGGATCGGAGACACCTGAACCACCACAGGTTGATACATCAGGGACAGTCTCTCCGCGAATTGAGAATATTGTTCATTCTTGTTGGCTTGAGAAGTCTTTAGGGAGACAGAGGCGTGAACCTTCATATAATCTTGACTTATCTGAGTTCGGTGAACCTTATCAGAGAAGGTCAAACAAGAAGATCAAGAAACAGGTGCACATTGAGAAGACTCCAGAATCAGAAATCGTTGTTGAAGTTGCAGTTCCTCCAGAGGGTAAAAGCTTAGATGAAGTCGAAGTTGGTGACTTTACATTCACTAAGGCTAATCTTGGCAGGACTACACGAGAGACAGATGTATCTCTTCTTAAGATTGTTACCAATAATCTTGAAGAGTGTATCACCAAAGATGGAGAAGATAAGGCATTACTTAAAGCTGAGATTGGTCAACTTCGTCGATACATTTCTGATCTTGTTCATGAGAATTCAAGTAGGATACCTGTTCTTCCTCAGCATACACCTGCAGAACAACAAAAATTGGATCAGTTAGTCAGTCATGGCAGACTTTTGGACAACTGGATTGATAGTTTAGTTGCTGCTGGTAAAACTCTTCTTGCAGATTTGTATCAGTTGAGGGGTGATGCACATAAACTCCGTCAGGGTGTTTAGTTGCTTGAGATTGCAGTTGCAGAGAATTTGGCAAAGGACTGTGTTCTGGTTTCTCAGTTATCAGTTGCATATGATGCCTTGGAGATCGATGAGGATCAAGACAAAGTTTTTACTTGGAGAGAGCAGCACCTTCTCAGGACAGAAATATGTGAGAAGATCTCTACTAAATTGTTTTCACTCAAGGATGATGTGGTTGGAGTACTTGCACTGGTCAGTGGCTTCGTTGTTCAGATTTCGTGTCATTATCTTCTGGAAGATGGCACGTATGTTGAGTTGGATAAAGTTCAAGCAGAGTTCGAGAAGCTGATTCGTGACAGCCTTGAAGGTGAACCTATGGCGCCTAAGTTAGAGAATATTTCAGTGATTGCAGCTAGTTTCAGAAAGGTGACTGAAGAATGTAAAGATGGCATGCACACGATCACAGAAAGTGGCAGAGAACTGAAGAAGCAGACTATTGCTTTGAGCAGTGTTAAAGTGCCAGATGACAGAGAGATCGATGAGTTCTTGGTCGAAGTGTTAGATCGAGTTGACATGGAGTGATCTGCCAGTTGGAACCTGCAGTTAATTTCGAGGGTTGAGTCATGAGTAGCAGTTAACTCGACTTGCAGTCTTGAGTTTACTTGCTGATCTAATGCATGCTTATCTCATCCTTGGAATTATCGTCACAGGAGTTAGGGTTAGGGTTTCTAGTTAACTGAAGGTAGTGGCCAGTTAACTTTGCTTTAAATAAGGACGTGCATGCTTGCACATGGTCCATTTAGGGTGCTATTTGTACCAAGAATCTACAGCCTCAGCTTAATCAGATAGTTTACTTCATTAGGGTTTAAGGAACTTGCGCTTTACTGCAAGAACTCAGAGGTGAACTCAAGCAGATTTTGTACAATTTCACACCTTGATGTATATAAATAAGAGCTTTTGCTCATTTGTAATTAACTTTGCTTCTGAGAGAGAAATATATGTCAAGGCCTACCTTACTCCCCAATACCAAGGTATTTGTTCATGCGTCTTTGCTATTACAGTTAATGGTTATGCCACATAGGGTTTCATGCAATTGTGATAGTGGATTCTTTCCATAGTTTAGATAAATCTGTCTTGTGAATCTTTTGTCATTATTGATCAAGCGTTATGCCACATAGGGTTTCGTGAGATTGTGATGATAAATCTGTTTTGAGAAGTCTTTACTGTTATGATCAAGTGTTATGCCACATAGGGTTCCATAAGGTTGTCATAGTAAATACTTCCCTTAGTTTAGATAAATCTGTTTTGTGAATCTTTTATCATTTTAATTGAGTGTTATGCCACATAGGGTTTCATAAGATTGTGATGATAAATCTGTTTTGCGAGTCTTTACTATTATAATCAAGTGTTATGCCACATAGGGTTTCATAAGATTATCATGGTAAATTCTTAAATCTGTTTTGTACCCAATAAACTTGTTTAGATTGAGATGATAGATGCGCCACCTTGCCTTCAAGTAGAGAATCTAAACACGTTTATCGTCCAATAGTCATAACCTTGCTCCGTTTTCTCATGCTCTGATTTCTTGAGGGCTGGATAGAATTTAAGTTATTAAGTTTAGTTGGAGTTAGTGAATCTGGAAACCGAGAGAAAATTCTCAGCTGCAGCGATATATAGTTTTTAGAAAGCCTTGTACCTCTCATGAAACAAAGGTGAATTAGTTTAGTTTTTTCCCTTTGCGTATTTTTGTAAAGCACAACGAGGGAGCTTCCCCTCCTAATTTGAAGAGCACTCATTGCGTAGTGTGCATAGCTGTCTGTACCAACTCTTACTCCAGAGGTGCTAGTTGTTACGCCAACAATGTTATATGCATAAAACTCAAAACACACAAAAAAATCAAAAAAACACAAAAACAAAACCCTTCCTATTCGCTGGTCAAAGACTTTGAAAAGACAAAACTCAAAAAATTAGATCAGATTTGGGTTGGGGATCTTTCAACAATACAACCATTGAGCCATGGTCAAACACAATGGATGCAAGAAATCTACTATGCATTAAGAAATTATTGAAAAAGGGTTGTGATAAGTCAAGCACACTAACTTTTCTTGCATGTGATCATGATGACCAATTTCAAAAATAATTTCACGATGACAAGCATGGTGTCATTTTGATGCTTCATCGTCAATAGACTAGATAGGATTTCATGGCCAGCTGGAATTGACAATGTTGTATGTAACTCAAGCAACTCACTAGTTGGCTTGGTAAGGCAACACGCGATGTATGAATTGATATGGAAATCAATGGTGGTGCGAATGTGAGGCCAAAAGAAATGTTTTTTGAAGCATAAAAATTCTTGCTTACTCTACAGTGTCTTATCTTGGAATAGTGTGCCTACCAAATGAGCCACTAGTAAGGTGCATTGACAAGAATGCATAAATGCTTGAGCTTGTAGAGACATTAGTTAGCCAACTAGATCAAGAACCTCATCACCGAACTCCATTCTCAGTTGGCGACTCATGGCGAGCCTCCAAAGTATTACAGTTGGTTCACGCTGATTTATGTGGCCCAATGAATACTCCTTCAGTTACTTGCTGTAGGTATTTTTTATTATTTGTTGATGATTTTAGCAAAAAAATGTGTGTATTTTTTGAAAAACAAATCAGATGTGTTTGGTATATTTCAGCAGTATAAGGCCTTAGTTGAAAAAGAGTTTGATTCTCCAATAGTTACTCTTAGGTCTGATAATGGGGGGGAGTTTTGTTCTTCTAACTTCTCCAGTTTCTATTCTGCACATGGCATTAAGCGCCAACTTACCACACCATACACCCCATAGTAGAATTGCATTGTTGAACGTAGGAATCGCATCATTACTAAAATCACTCGATCTATGCTAGCGCATAGAAATGTTCCTAAGAAATACTGGGCTAAAGCAGTTTATACTTCTATTTATCTTTTGAACCGATCTCCAACTCATGTGATTAAGAAGATGACTCCTAAAGAAGCCTGGTTTGGACGAAAACCTAAAATCAACTACTTGAAAGTTTTTGGCTCTACTGCTCATGTCTAGGTTCTAAATGCCAAGCGCAATAAGTTGGATTCCAAAACCCAAACACTCATGTTCACTGGCTATAGCAAGAATCACAAAGCATACAAGTTGATTGATGTAGATTCAGATCGTCTAATCTTCAGTCGTGATGTTGTGGTTGATGAATCTACTGGGCCTTTCTTTCTGTCTTCTACTTTTGTGCATCCTGAGGAATAGCCTCCAAAAGATTCTGAATTGGGTGTCTGTCTTCCCCTAAGTCCACCTAATGGGAGGGATTTTGTAGTTGAGCAGCCATCTCAGCAGAATGTTCCACCACCCGCCCCTCCTCAGGACAATCTGGATCCTGATCCAGCTGATTTTGTACCAACCATACCTAGTGATATTGTTCCACCTGTTTCAAATATTGGTACTTCTACTCTCTGGCCGAAATGGTATGCTAAAACCATTAGTGATCTTCATGATGATGAATTGATCGAGGGTAGAACTGCTTGGAAGAAGAGCAAGTGGCAGAATACTATTAATTTTGCTCTCATGGCCAATCTGCATAGCATCCCTGAGCCTCAAACATACTCCGAGGCTAAAGGCGTACCTGAGTGGGAAAAGGCTATGGAAGCTAAACATAATAGCCTTCTGAAGAATAACACTTGGGTCCTTTATGATCTTCCACCTAGGAAGAAGCCCATTGGCTACAAATGGGTGTATAAAGTTAAGTATAAGGCGGACAAAACCCTTGATAAGTACAAAACTCGGTTAGTAGCCAAAGGGTTCTCACAAAAAGTGGGTACACGAAAATTGGTAAGTACCTTGTTGATCATGGTTTTCGAAAGAGCCCTTTTGACTCTAATTTGTATGTCAAACAGTTTGGTGATGATATTCTTTTGCTTGTTGTCTATGTTGATGACTTGATCATTACTGGCAGCTCAAAACATCTAATTGAGGAGATCAAACACAATCTCAGTCAATCATTTGACATGACAGATTTGGGACTTCATTATTGTCTCAGTGTTGAGGTTTGGCAAACAGCTGAGAGCATCTTCATTTCTCAGTCCAAGTATGCTCGCAGTTTGCTTGATAAGTTCTGAATGGCTGACTGCAAACCTACATCAACACCCATGGAGAAAAGGCTCAAACTATTAGCAAAATCAGATTCGCCTATGCAAAATGAATCAGCATTCAGGCAACTAGTAGGCAGCCTCATTTATCTCACTGCTACTAGACCTGACCTCAATTTTGCAGTGAGCTACATCTCTGACTTCATTACAACCCCTAAAGCTAAACATTAGGTTGCAGCGAAGCGTGTGCTAAAATATGTGATAGGCACTTCCGACTTTGGCATTTTGTATGGAAGGTGCAAAGATCCTAAGCTGATTGTCTATACAAACTCAGATTGGGCAGGTTTTGTTGATGACAGAAAGTCTACTTTAGGGTATGTATTCAGTTTGGTATAGGTGCAGTTACATGGACCAGCAAGAAGCAGCAGGTAGTGGCTCTTTCCTCGACTGAAGTTGAATATCGGGGAACTATTTAAGTAGCTTGTAAGGCGGTTTGGCTTCGAAGGGTGCTTTCGGACATGCAAATGTCTCAAGCAGGGCCTTCCCCCTTGTATTGTGACAATCAAGGGGTGTTGAAACTCGCCAAAAATCCAGTCTTCCATGAAAGGAAAGCATGTGAAGTGTCCCACCCCAAAATGGATATTTAATTTTCTTTTTTGACTGATATTTTCAGTTTGTTTGATGTTCATCTTTATTTTACTCAGAGCATTGACATAGTAGATAAGATGGTTCATAATATGCAATCATACACAACATCTACATACATCACTAGTTTTTGCAATATAAAGAACGGCAGTACCAAAATGATTTATAACTGAAGATACAGTGATTGGAACAAACTTGTAACATCTTTCTCTAAACCACACACACTTCATAGCAGGGCCTTACATTACATAGCAACAGCAGATACTACACTAATTTTTGAGCATTGGCAAGACTGGTTACAAGGTATAACGTCTCAGATTTTGAACAGCAGTTCTGAGACTCAGACTTATGCAACCCTTACACACAGTTAAGCTAGAGATATGCTCAGATTACACACAGCAGTACACCGTATTCTAACTTCTGATTACACCCAAAACTGTAGCTGATACAATACAATTTTTGAGTGTTAATGATATGAGAGACCACAAAAATAAAGTATCTCACCTGGAATATTGACGCCAAAGCAAGGAAGGACTTAGTAATCTCCAGATGATTGAGGGCTCTCCAAGAACCATGCGCCTACCTCCTAGACTGTGAGCACATCCTTTTCTAACAGCAGACTCCTCCCAAATTAACACGCAAGTCCAGAATGACCAGCCACTCGAGCATATTGATGAAAGATGTGTTACAGAATCGATGTTGTGTATTAATCAGAGGAACGAATGTTCCTTAAATAGATTACAAAATACGATGTTTCTAAAAGAAACAATCGTTTACAAAGGACGAAGTTAGAAACATCAATGAGATGATCATTAACGTCAAAAATAGAAAGATATTATTTTAATACCCTCCCTTAATGGTCATCATTCTAACTACCGAGATAACAAAGAAGGGTGCCCCCTTCGTCTCAGAACGTTGCTGCAACAAAAAACAAGAGCCTGCCACTGACTTTGCCACTTGAGAGGAGTCTGCCACCAACCCTCCCAGAAACTGCAGAACTTCTGGAAATAACAACACCAACCGTCCAACCTGAAGTTGGAAAACTGTCCCTCCCTGTAACCAGAGACATACCGAGAACAGCTGCTATGATTTTGAGGAAAAATCAGCAAACCCTCCAATCTTCTGCAGATGAGCATGACGCCCCAGAACAGACTGCAAGAAGCCAGATGTGCAGATGTTCGCCCTAGCTGCGACCAAAAAACGGACTGCACCAAACCACGATTTTTGAGGAAAAAATCGTTAAACCTAAGATTACAAATCATCGTTTTTTCGGAAAAAACGGTAAAAACCAGAGAGCCCTCCTGAATGACAGAAACCCTGACAAGGGTATACAGGAGAAAAACTCGTAATTTTTGAGGACAAAATTATAAACCCTCCCGAAACCCAGAAGACAGATTTTTTTTTCTTTTACGGGACAAAAAATATTTAAAAACCCAGAACATCGATTGTCGGCTTCAAAAAAGAGAGTTTAGAACCCTAGCCGCCTGAACAAAGCTGCACAAAAATCAAGGCATGGAAAACGAAGCACCCAAAAAATTCGGAGACCAACCCAGTTGAGCTCTCGAAAAACCCACCAGGAATCTGTGATCGAAAAATTTATCCGACTTGAAACTGAGGCACAAATTTCGAGACACGAACTTCGAGACGCCCAGAAAAATTTGAGACCGACCCATTTGAGATTGCGGAAAACCCAGAAGGAATCTGCAATTAAAAATAATTTTCGCCTTGGAACAGAGGGTAAAAACCCTAGACGAATTGGCAGAATGCCCTAGCCGCCATGGACAAGTCAGAAAATTGCAGGAAACAGATTGAATTTGAAAAAAATCGTGGGAAATATTTAACAGATGTCTGGGCGACCATAAATCGAGCACAAGATACCAGAAATCGCGTCAAGAAGACCTTGAAATCGCGGGCAGAACACGCGCGGCTTGTATCAGATGAAAGTCGCGCCCAGGAAATCACACGGCCACTGCGCCTGAAAGGATTGAAATCGCGTCTTTAAACAAAACAAAAAAATCGTGCCAGACAAAGTAGAGCTCTAGGCAAACCATGACCTTCTGAAAGCAGAAAACACGTGAGCAGAAGTCGTGTCCAAAAAACGCGGCAAGAGAGAGAGGTTTCAGAAGTCGCGGCGTTAGACAGAGACGCCAGAAACACAGAAAATGGCGACTAACTCTTACAAACTAGCCAGGAATCGAAAAGAACACAAACCCATGAACACGCGAGCACAGCCACGAAATTTTCAGATAAGCCACGAAAAATTAAAAAATAATTTTCGAATGATGCCCTTCGATTTCAAACCAGAAGAACAGTCCCAGATTTTTCGAAAAAATTACAAACTGAAATAATTTCAAAATGAAATTATTAAAAAAATTTCGAAAAAATTATTTTTACTGCTCTGATACCATGTTACAGAATCGATGTTGTGTATTAATCAAAGGAACGAATGTTCCTTAAATAGATTACAAAATACGATGTTTCTAAAAGAAACAATCGTTTACAAAGGACGAAGTTAGAAACATCAATGAGATGATCATTAACGTCAAAAATAGAAAGATATTATTTTAATAAGATGGTCACAGATTGCTATGCACCAGTCAAGACAGCTTCAATATCTCCGCCCTCACAATATGCTTCTTTCATTGTTTCCAAGCTTTAATACCCAATCGATACAACATTAAGGCTCAGCCAATAATGTTTAGAGGAAATCAGATGTGTAGCAAAATCCTCTACTCAAACCCTTATGAAATACTTCACCAATTTGCTCAATCATGACTACTAGATGTAGCCACCTCACAAAGCAACCTTCAGATGTTTTGCACACCTTCAGGTAGCTAAGATCAATGAGAGGCTCCATTCCCAAAGATAAATTTGCAGAAGAAACCACAGGTTCTCCTCCAACAGCAAAAGCCAAGTGTAAATAACCTTTTTTATTCTTCAATGCTAAACTCTATAATTAAGCTCAAAGTTGATCCCTGAATGAGACCAATCAAGTAGGATCTTTGGGCGATCTTCCACACCTATAGAACATGTTCTTATCAAGGGAATTCACCCTCAATCAGCCTATTTCTTCAACCTGCAGCAGCGGCTCCAAAATTATAATAATATTCCCTGTCTCAAATGAAGCTCTCTCTCTTGCTTTAATGCTTACCCACGCCCAAATTAGATTTTGCTCTGAGTTGTCAATCTTATCCTGAGTTGTCATCCTTATCCTCTGTGGATAAGATATTTTGCAATCCTTATCCTAAGTTGTCATCCTTATCCTCTGTGGATATGATATTTTGTAATCCTTATCCCCTGACTTTGACTTTGACTTCCTTTGACTTTGGCTTTAACTTTCTTCCCTTGACTTTGGCTTTAACTTTCTTCCCTTGACTTTGACTTTTGTAGAAAATATTTTTCCTTTTCTTTTTAGCAAGGACCTATAAGTGTGTCGTTATTGACCCCAATGTTACAAAAAATAGTAAGTAGCAAGGAACAAGTCTTGAAACCCCTCAGAACGATCCCCTAATCATCCTGTTAGCCTACAGGAACCGTAGTAATAGACTAACCCTGTCCCTCAAACCACTGGCTAGAAAGGGGACATTACAGCATGTTGAACTTCACTGTCATTTTGTTGGCGTAACAACACACACCTCTGGAGTGCAAGTTGGTACGGACAGCTATGCACACTACGTGATGAGTGCTCTTCAAATTAGGAGGGGAAGCTCCCTTGTTGTGCAGACAAAATGCTTGAAAAAGTAAACTAAACTAATTCCTATCTTTTTGTCTCAACTGAAAGAGGCACAAGGTTTGCGAGAAACTTCGAGCGTTGCAGCCAAGGATTTTCTAGTTTCACAGGTCTTAACTACAACTCAAAACTAACTAGCTTATACTATCCAATCCCCTCAAGAAATCAGAGCATGAGGAAACAGAGCGGGAATGTTTTATACGATAACCTTTAAGACAAGATTTCCAAGGAGGTGACGACACCTATCCGAGGCGTAGGCTGAGAGAAAGGTTATTGGCAACGACATCAAATGATGAATTCTACTTTTGAATTCCCAAGGAGGTGACGACACCTTTCTGAGGTGTAGACATGAAATAGAGCTCATCGTTGGATGTTGTTGCCAATAACCTTTCTCTCAGCCTACGCCTCGGATAGGTGTCGTCACCTCCTTGGAAATCTTGTCTTAAAGGTTTTCATATAAATCATTCCCACTCTATTTCCTCATGCTCTAATTTCTTGAGGGGATTGGATAGTATAAGCTAGTTAGTTTTGAGTTGTAGTTAAGACCTGCGAAACCATAAAATCCTTGGCTGCAACGCTAAAAGTTTCTCGCAAACCTTCTACCTCTTTCAGATGAGACAAAAAGATGGGAATTAGTTTAGTTTACTTTTTCAAGCATTTTGTCCACACAAGGGAGCTTCCCCTCCTAATTTGAAGAGCACTCATCACGTAGTGTGCATAGTTTTCCATACCAACTTGCACTCCAGAGGTGTTAGTTGTTACGCCAACAGTTTTCTAGCGCCCACCGTGGGGCATGAGGCAAGAAAACTTCAAGAAAAGCTAAACGCTTTTATTTCATGGGAATGACACTTTGGCATCTTATTGCATGATCCACACAAAAGCAATGGATAATAACAACAACAATGCTGATCAGCGACGTCCACCCCCACTACCTTGGGGTACTACATTAGACTTTTGGCTTTTGAGGTAAATCATGAGTTACCTAAAGGGTCAAGGAAGCACTTTCCACGGTTTCATGGCGATGGAACTCAACACCCGGAGGACCATTTTTCTGCGTTCACAACGGCTTGTGTTGTCTTGCACGTAGAACATGACGACATCGCGGTGCGTCTCTTTGTCAAGACTCTTGCGGGAAATGCTGCCAACTGGTTCAATCACCTGGCGCCAGGCAGTATCACAAGCTGGGCAACTATGAGCAAGAAATTTTTGGCGAGATTCAAGCCCGTTGAAGACAGTCATTTGTTGTTCGCCCAGCTCACAAATTCAAAGATGGAGCACAACGAACACATGAGGGATTTTGTGGCAAGATTTAATCGTCCTGTTACAAGAGTTTCTTCTACATTCAATCCATCACCGGAGATTCTAATGAGTTGTTTCATAAATGCTCTTCCATCAGAGATAGCCTTCTTCCTCGAGACGGCAAAAGCAACAGAGTTGAAGAGTGTGCAAGAACACACCATTGAGTTGGAGGATAACATGATCACTTCTAGCTTGATGAATTCCATCAGATCTCCAGTTCAGCAACTGTACCAACCAAAGAGAGACAATCTTCAGCCGCGGTTGCCAATATCTCCATCAAGACCAATGATTGAAGCTACATACAATGCAATATTTTGTCCTTTCCACGACAATGATGCACATTCCAGATCCACATGTCTAGAGAACCTAAGAATGATCCAAATCATGGGATGCATTGAAGTTGCTCCCAGTTCTAGTTTTGTACCAACACCAAGTTCGAAGGTTGTTTTACCATAGATGGACAACTTCGATGGCGACTCTGCAACGGGATACTTTAATAAAGAACTCATAAATCAAGAAGAAGAAGAAGAATACCGTCAATACACTCCTCCTGTGTTTACACATGCTAAGCACTCCAAAGCACAAAAAGAAGAAGAAAGACAGAAATCAAACAAAGAAGGGAAAGAAGTGCCTCTCACTTCTAAACCCAAATCTTCACGTGAGATTACTATGCTAGTTGCTCAAGAGACGTCTTTAGCAAATTTTGACATCGTAACTTCCATGATGAAGACCAAAGTACAAATCTCTCAACTGGAATATCTTAGGACCATCCAAAATAACTAGATCAAATTCTCAAAGTTGCAAAGAAGCAGGCTGTGCTCAAGTCATCTAGTCCAGTAGGAGCAAAGCCTGAAACGGGTCCTGGTAATTGTGTGACTCTGTTAGAAATAAAAACTGAAGACCAGAACATTGCTTGTTCTAAAAAGAAACCAACAGAGGAGACAAAGTCATGGACAATACAATTTGATGGAGGTTGTTCAAATATAAATTCAAAAGTAGGGGAATTGATCATCTCCCCTAAAGGATAGTTGAACCCAATTGCAAATTGCTTGCAATTGGAATTCACTAAAGCTGAAAAAGAGGTGCTTTTGCAAGGCCTCAAAGATGCCAAAGACATGGGAATCAAACTCCAATGTGTTAAAGGTGATGCAGAGTTGATCGATGAGCCGGTCAAAGGATATTTTTAGGTCAGAAAAGATCACTTACGGCATTATAGAAATCAAGTTTGGAACTCGACCGACTGGTTTGAAGAAATCAACATCCCAAGGATTGACTACAACAGAACTAATACCTTCGGGGTATTAGATTTCCCATTTGCATCATATTCTGACTTTTGTCAGAGTACCTTTGCATGGATATATGGATACCTGAGAATTTCATCTCAGAAGGATTGCCTCCTGCAATTCCCAGGAGAAGAGAAGTTAAGCCTTTCAGGCAGAAACGACATTGTTGGGAGGCTCTTCTCGCTGCCATGCAACTGACAATATCCAAACCACTTCATCTCTTTAGGGGTGGAGTTAATTTTCTTTAATTTTACTTTATGTTTTTATCGTTATGTCGTATAGTGTTTCCCCATTCTGTGATGTTATGTCAAGTTTTAGGTGATTTAGGTAGTCTTGTTTTAGGTGATTAGGGAAAGTCCTTACTCCATATGCCCAACTGACAAGTCACTGGTCTACAAAACACAGAGAATCTTGGGTCCTCCTATGTCGTAAGTATCCGACATGGTCACCAGACGGAGCCTAATGTTGTACCCAAACCAATTTTTTTGCTTCACTAAGGCATTTTGCTTGAAAGAGTCTAAACCTAGTTAAAATGGTGTCAGAAGTGTGTTTTTGGGCAATTCAAGTATGGACTTTGAGTTTGTTTGATGTCATGAAGATACTGGAGAATTTTGGAAAAATTCAAAATCGGGATGAAAATCATCAATTTTTTCTAACTCTGGAGCAAAGAGCACTTTTTGAAAAAAGCACCCTAGCTTTTGGAGGTCCAGATTCTGTTTTTAAGGTTTATCACTTCCAAGAACATTTGTCTGGGATCCTGTCAGCTTCGGGATGGGCTATCTAGCCAGTCAGCAGGACATGTCTAGCTCCCGTTACAGGAGAATCAACAAGGAACGAGAAGAACGAAAAAAACAGCTAACACTGGGAGGAAAAACGCACCTCTAAGCCAGGGGCGCCTATCTTTTTGAGGGATCAGATGAAGGCTTTTGATCAAATGACACCTTTGAGGTTTGTTTCATGCTTAGTCTAGCTTCACATTGCATCTATCAGCACGTCAATCGGAGTTACTGAGAAGCTGGAATCACAAGACGAACGCAGGGTTAAATCTTGGTTGGAAGGTCAAGGCAAAAAGCAAAAGAGCACATTTTTCAAAAGGTGCCCAAGCTTTTAGAGCCTTAAATGCCTCTTTTCCAGTGATCTCAAATGTTTATCCTATCTGTGTTATGTCCATCTCTCCATTGCCTGTCTCCGTCAAATCAAAAGATGACTCAACAGCCTGCAGCCGGAGGTTTAGTGATATTTTAGCCAATTGAGAAAATGGCTCTCTAGAGTAAAAGGAGCACATTTTGAAAAAGGCGCCCTTGATTTTGACTCATCAAATGTTAAAATTTGATTAAGTGTTGTCTTGAAGCTATTGTGTGGAATGGAGCTAGCTCCGCAGTGAGCTAGTTATCCAGTCCTAAAACTTTGTTGAGCAGAAATTACGAGGGAGTCAAGTTTACCTTTGTAAGGAATGAAATTGATGAAAATATGGCTGTCTGAGAAAAAGCGCAGCTTTTGCAAAGGATGCTTGGTTTTTTGAGGTCTTTGATCTTAATTTTATGGATTGCAATCTCAAGGAGTGATTTGATTAGAGTTGATCCTACTCTGCAACGCAACTGTCAGCCAGTTGATTGGTGATGGCAGTCAATTAGAGTCAGTGCTTGAACAGAGGCTCCGGTGAGTTAAAAATCCAAATTTTCATTAAAAAATGACAGTCTAGAAAATTGCCTAAAGTCAAAGGTTGACCTTTTGAACTCAAGTTGAAGAGGCGCCCATGAAAGGTGGGATTACAAATATTATTTTAATATTTAAATATTAGACTTTGAGGGGATTATTTTGGTTGCTTAAAATGGACTATTTTTAGCATGCATGTTCAATTAACTGAATTGCATGGTGAGTTAACTGGATTAATTAAAGGTGGCGCCCTTTTTAGGGATTTTTCAACATTCAGTTACCTTTTTTAAAGCCCCAATTAGATGAGTCGGATTATTTTGTGGTCTAATCATGATTAAATTTAATATTTTTTGAGGTGGCGCATATTTGCATGAGGATGGTACGATTTTAGACTTGAATTATTTTCATTTAAGTCATGTTTCGCCATTATTTCTTCATACCAAGTTCAAGTGAAGGCGAATTTTCATGAGTACAAAAGATCTGAGGGCGATTTCAATTCAATTTTTCAGCATCAAATTAAGTGTGTTCAGAAGATCATTTTTCTAGAGTCAAATTTTTCAGTGCATGCAGGTTTCATCAAATCTCAATCAAGCATAGGCGATTTTCTATAGAAGCAGAATCAACAAAAAACAAACTTCTATCTTCTATCTAATTTCTTCTATTCTCGTCTTAGGTATTCTTTGCATGTCAAAGAAAATGGCAGAATATTCAAAATTTGAGCTTTTGGGTTCACATATTTCAGCATTTACAGCAAAACCCACATCTTAGCTTCTTTCAAGAAAATTGCCCCATAGCCTTCATTTTGAAGCTCTATGCTTTTTTCCAAAAATTTCTTTGCATGTGGACCAAGAACACATCTTTTTCAAAATCGAGTCATCTGCATTTGATCATATTTCACAAAACCCATGTTCCAAATTTTCACGAAAAATTGCCCTCCGAGAAGCTCTAAAACCCCTACAGTTCTCGACTGAAAAGCTCTTGCATGTCAAGCTAAATAGCGTTTTTTCACAATTCTGACATTGTGGGTTGTCTTAGAATCATTTTTCGGAGAAAACCCATGTCTTAGAATTTTTCATGAAAATTACCCTATGACAAGCTATTTTTAGCATCATCAAGGAGTCTTTTTAGCTTTTTGGAGAAAGTTGTCAGAACATAGTCGTGTTTACAGTCAACAAGCGAGTTTTTCAGAATGTTATTCACTCAGATTGAATTCAAGACCAAATCGATCTTAGTTCATGATTTCATCAGAACAGCTGACAATGAAGATCAAGTGCATCTAGAGGGTTGATTCAAACATTTTGACAGGCATAGTCACCCAAGGTTCACATGGTTTCATACCTCGTATAGCTGATAGCCTTCAAAGGCTAGTTTAGAGGGTTGGACACCATTGGAATTCCACGTGTGCAGCGAGTTCGTGTGTATTTCACAATCAAAGTGTTCGCAGTCAAGCTTTGTGGTTTCGTCATGCAGCACTCTTTCATTGAGAAGAATCAAGAAAAACGTCAGAAGCGTCAAGTTGCAGAAGGAACAGAGGTCAACACTCCATTTACAAAGACACCAAAGTCACTTAGATCCTGTGCCATTATCTTCATGAAGATGGTGCCCACAGTGATCTTGAGGCTATGCAAATTGAGTTCCAAAAGCTTATTCATGATAATCTCAAAGGAGAACCTGTGGCATCTAAGTTGGATCACATCTGAGTGATTACAGCTAGTTTCAAAAGGGCAACTGAGGATGTAAAAGAATGCATGCAAACGATCAAGGATGGCGACAAAGAGTTAAAAAGGTAGGTTATCATCGTGGACAGCGTCAAAGTACCAGAGGATGTGGCAATCGACCAGTTCCTGGACGAGGTGATAGACCGTGATGAATGAGAGTGATCAGTTAGTTATGACCTGTAGTTAGTTTTAAGGATAGAGTCAAGAGCAGCAGTTAACTCAACTTTCAGTCTTGAGTTCTTCTTGCTGATTTCATGCATGCACATCTCTTCCTTGGGATTGTCTTCGCAAGAGTTAGACTTTCATTTAGGGTTTTCGTTAACTGATGGTAGTGTTCCAGTTAACTTGCTTTCAATAAGGACGTGCATGCTTGCACATTGTCCATTTAGATTAGATGTTTTAGTTAACTGATGGTAGCTTTCCAGTTAACTGTATAGTTTGCTTTATTAGGGTTTAGCAATAAATCTCGCATGCATTGCAAGATTGTAGTTGACTCAAGGTGATTTTAGGGTTCCCTACACCTTTTGATGTCTATAAATAAGAGCTTTCAGCTCATTTGTAAATAACTTTTGCACGCGATAGTAATATATGTTGAGCCAGATTTGCCTGTAACATTGCTATTTTGTATCTATTCACTTTGGTTGGATGATCATTGTTTCATGTTCTTGTGTTTATAAGCTTTATTTCATATCTACACCTTGGAAAGGTGTCGTCACCTCCTTGGGAATTTAGAATTAAGGCTTATCGTTTGTTGTTACTGTGTTAATGAGCTTTGTTTCATGTCTACACCTCGGATAGGTGTCGTCACCTCCTTGGGAATTCAGAAGTAGAATTCATCGATTGATGTCGTTGCCAATAACCTTTCTCTTAGCCTAGGCCTCAAATAAGTGTCGTCACCTCCTTGGAAATCCTGTCTTAAAGGTTATCGTATAAATCATTCCCACTCCGTTTCCTCGTGCTCTGATTTCTTGAGGGGATTGGATAGTATAAGCTAGTTAGTTTTGAGTTGTAGTTAAGACCTGTGAAACCAGAAAATCCTTGGCTGCAACATTCAAAATTTCTTGCAAACCTTGTGCCTCTTTCAGCTGAGACAAAAAGATAGGAATTAGTTTAGTTTACTTTTCAAGCATTTTGTCCGCACAAGGGAGCTTCCCCTCCTAATTTGAAGAGCACTCATCACGTAGTGTGCATAGTTGTCCGTACCAACTTGCACTCCAGAGGTGTTAGTTGTTACGCCAACACATTTCATTCGCCAGCTTGTCGAACATGGATCAATGGTATTGCAGTATGTTCCGACAGAGGATTAAACTGTTGATATTCTCACCAGGTCTCTAAGCCCCGATAAGTTTGTCAAATTTGGGGGGCATCTTGGTGTAGTTGATAACTTGATAGATTGACCATTAAGGGAGGGTATTAAAATATTTAGATTATTTATTTAATGGTCAATATATTTTGTAAATCTTGTGAACTATTGTTTAGATTTAGTTTCCTTTCTTTTCTTTGATTATGTTTCTATTTTCATAACTCTGTATTTAGAAACACCAGCTTTGTAAATCTATATGAAGCACATTTGCTTCCTTAATAATTGATCGAAGATTTTCAAATCAATCTGTTTCAGTGGTGAGAGCCCCACCCTAGCTGGTTGATGCTATGGTTTGTTATTTGACAGTGATTTTGGCTTGGTTTGGTGTTTGGGTTTTGAATAAAATGAAGATTTATGAAGGTTTCTGATATGGGCGTTTGTGTTTTGGGTGTTGTGGTGTGAGTTAGAACAATTCTAATTTGATTTCTGAGTACTGGCATTGATTTTATGAGTTCTGGAAGGTATTTTCTGAGTAACTGGAAGCATAAAATTGTTCAAATCTCTCTCAGGCGGAAAGTTATTCTTCTGGGTGTTGATTCTTTGGCTTTCTCAAGACTGGGCGACTCATCTTGCAACATATTTGAGGGTTTAAAGTTGACCATTGATTTTCCTAAGGAAATCGCCCTCTCTCTAGGCAGGCTGTACAGGTTTGTGGGAGTTCATCACCTGAGTTTGGTCATAAATTGGCTTCTTTCAGTCTGCAAACCATCATCAAAGTGACGCCCAGGTGGGTTGAGTTATTTCCAAAGGCAAACACACATTTTGAACACTCAGCAAATTAATAACATTAAATCCTCCAATCGCCCCTGTTCTGCACTAGATGCCTGGGCACTTTCAGGCAGATCTGAAGTTAGTTTATGGAGTCAGAAAGGGTTGAGAACGGTTTGGGTATTGCAGATCTGAAATGACTGAGCATGAGTAATGAGTTTTCAGAACACTAGATAGGGAGTATTAGGACTGAGGGAAGCGGTTGTGTGAGCTGGTGTTTAGGATGAAACAATATTAAATCCCTTAATGACTGTCGCTGCACTGTGAATTCATTACAGCAGGTTTGGAGTGGACTTTCGGTATAAATTCTTGGAGGCACTTCTCTTCTATTTTGAACATAATCTATTGGCTGTTATATCGAATGTTATTAGAATGATTTTGGACTTTCATAATCATGTAATCTTTCAAAAAGTAGTAGTTGAGTTTATCTATGATAGTCTCCATTATCTATGTTCATTGATATGCATATCGTATGTTGTTGTTGAGTCATCTTTGGAATCAATTTGTAAAGACAACCCCCCAAACAAATCAGGGGCATACACTACAGCGACTATCTAGAATAAGTGAGCATCAGAAAAAAATTCATTTAAACCTTCAAGGGGTTCTCCTAACTTGATTATTGAGAGTTGATCTACAATGACATGACTTTTCCCTAGCAGAACAATGATTGTAAAAGTAAATTCTTGAAGCAACCATAAACATCTCCTTACCCAACCTTGGATGATCAATTTGTTTACCAGGTACATCAATGCCTGGTGGTCCACATACAAAGTAAATGGTGTTGCTAGAAATAGTGTCGGAACTTTTACACTGATTAGACCATGCCCAATGCTTTGCTCTCTATGGTGCTATAGTTGCATTTTGTACTCAACAATAATCAACTTGTAAAGAATACCAAATGATCAAGCCCTTGAGGCCTAACTTGTGCTAGTGTGGCTCCACTAGCAATAGTAGACGCATTCACATGAAGATAGATCTCTTTATTCCAATCTAGGTATGCTAAATTGAGAGAACTAATAAGTCTTACCTTTCATTTGTTGAAAGCTTTTTCTTGCTCCTCCAACCATGTAAATGGCACTCAATTCCTTGAGTACATTCAAAGGATGTGAGACTTGGGCAATGTTCTTGATAAACTATTGATAGTAGCTGACTTGTCCCAAAAGTGATCTAACTCCTATGATGTCTTTTGGGGCTTTAAATCCAGCCTTACAAACAATATGTCTGGGGAGTATGCCTTGTGGTACCATGAAGCAACACTTTGGATTTAAGGCCAATCATGTTGATCGCATTATTCCATGCACTTAGCTAGGGCTTTTAAATGTGTTTCTTAGTCAATATGAATTGGCAAGTCATCTATGAAGGCCTTAAAATTTCCTATGAACATTTTATCAAAGATATGCATGATTATTCTTTGGAATATTGCAGGTGATTGCATAGTTTAAAGTTGATAAACAACAATCTATAACAAGCATATACCCCATCTTCTACCATGAAGTTGTCTTCAATTTATCTTCTTCAACAATGCTTGTCTAGTTCTAATTGGAGAATCCATTCATGAAGAAGTAGATCTTGTGTCCTACTACTTCTTCCAAAATAAAATCTGTGAATGAGATTGGAAATGGGTCCTTAATAGTCACCATGTTAAGGCTTCAAAAATCCACACATATTCTGATTTGCTCAAATTCCTTCTTCAATGAGATGACTGTGGGTAATACCAAGTCAATTGCGTTGATCTGCATTGTTCCATACACTTAGCTAGGGCTTTTAAATGTGTTTATTGGTACAATAAATTGAGTAGTCATCTATGAAGGCCTTCAAATTTCCTATGAACATTTTATCAAAGATATGCATGATTATTCTTTGGAATGTTGTAAGAGTGTTGCATAGTCCAAACATCAATTTTTCATAGGCAATACTCCATCTTCTACTATGGAGGTGTCTTCAATTTATTTCTTTGACAATGCTTGTCTAGTTGTAACTAGAGAATCCATCCATGAAGGAGTATATCTTGTGTCTTGCTACTTTGAGAATGGAATATGGGAACGGGATTGGAAATGGGTCCTTAATAGTCATCACATTAAGGCTTCAAAAATCCACACATTCTAATTTGCTTGAATTCCTTCTTCAATGAGATGACTATGGGTGATACCAAGTAGTCGGTTTCCACTTTGAATATAATTCCTGCTTGTAACATTTTCTTTATTTCTTCCTGAACTTTTGTTGCATAGTTTTGATTCATCCTATAAGGTCTTTTTCTTAATAGTTGTGCTCTAGCTATTAAGGGAATTCAATGGACACACAATCATAGTGGTACTCCTTAAAGATCCTTCTAAATCCATGCAAAGATGTCCCTATATTCCAAGAAAATTTTGAATGTTGCATCCTTAGCACTGGATTCCAAATGTCACACACCATTATAACTTTTGAACTACCTTCCTTCTCCTAAATTTACCTTCCCAGTTGTAGGTTCATATTTTATATCCTTATTTAATTCAAATTTATACGCAGGTGTGTTATCTAGCCTTGCATTGCCTACTTTGTATTCCCCATATTTTGGTGATAATGTATGACTTGATGACATTGAATGGTCCTCTTCCACATTTTTTCTTACCTTTCTCAACCACCCCCATTTCTTTGATTTGTATCATGTTACATTATGATTAAAATAACTCATAATCTTCTAATTGCCAATGAAATAGTTTGTTGAGGAAACTTGTTTCATCTTTAGATCAATGTTGCCGATCTAGGAGTCCCTCATCACTCAACTCCATAGGACCCTTTTCTTCTTCTACTCCATTTGACCCTTTTCTTCTTCTGCCCAAGTTTCTCCTAAGTCCAAGTCTAAATCTAAGGAAGCTACTTCCTCGCTCACAGCCTAGTTTCTCAAATCTAGTACATACTTCCTTCCCTTGTTTTTGATAGATATTGTGTTCTTCAACTTGTGGTTAGCTTTGGCTACTATCGACCTTCCCCGACCCAATAATGCATCACACGCCTTTTTATAGGCTACTTCCTCGCTCATGGCCTAGTTTCTCAAATCTAGTACATACTTCCTTCCCTTGTTTTTGATAGATATTGTGTTCTTCAGATTGTGGTCAGCTTTGGCTACTATCAACCTTCCCCGACCCAATAATGCATCACACGCCTTTTTATATAATGAAATAACTACAAAATTCAAGAGAAATGACTAAGTTCCTATCAATACATTTTGGGCCATGAGGACCTCTAAAACTTTAATTCCTCGTTGATCGGCTCCCACCAATTGGAAATTTGGTGGCCAAATG